>VALG01011368.1:0-21120 GCA_009835305.1 Ipomoea purpurea
TCGGTCTCTCGTTTACATGGGCAGAGTCATATAGATGAGACGAATTCCTATGTCTCATGTACAACCTGAAGGAATTTGAAGTTCCTGGTTGCCAGCAAAAATATTTGTTGTGTAGGCCTGGTTGAAGGAATGATGTTTTTTGTTTTATAGTTTTAAGACTGTTTTCTTCATGCTCAAATTTCTTAAACAATATAATAGTGTAGCAGAATTTATAGCGAGAAGGAAATAACGGGAATCCCATCTACAAATCTTTTTAGAACAATCTGCAAAAGAAGGCTCATCAAATAATAGCAAAGAAGCAACAAAACTTCAACTCAATTCATGATTTATTATAAGCGTAGTTCAAAAGTATATTTATAGACTCCAAGATTTGGTATAAGTTAACACCAGGACAAATGAAAAAACTCAAATTTAAGAGACAACTAAATCAATGTAGTAAAGAAATTACTCAGTTAACTCTCACACCAAGGGCAGCACTCCCAAAATGATATCAATGGAGCACAATATTGTCACAGATACAATTCAACAAAAAATAAAGGCACGCCAAAAAGTTATCATCATACTTTAGCAATCTGGCCAAGAAATCTCTTCATTAAACCTCGATATCTCTTATCCAAAAAATTATAAAGTAGACAAAAAAGGTCTTCAACTAAATGAGACAGGAACATTTGTGGTCTGCCTGCTCACAAAAATTCTCTTTTAATGGTCCTAAAGCAAGACTCCAAAACGCAAGTCTGTATGTTTCTATCGGCGGATGCTGATTATGTAACCTTTGGATAATGATTCCTGCTCGACCCAAAGGAAATTACTCTCAGGAAACCAGCCTATGATGAGGGATGTGTCTATTTTAAAGAATCTTTCTAAAGGGGTCTTTTGCTCTATTTGCTTCTTTATGGTTGATTAGATAACATATAGTGTCATCTGACATATCTTCTTAGAGCTTTTTATTAGAAAATAAACTCGATACAATAACAAAAAAAAAAACATAGAAAAGGAAATATGAATGGTGGTATGAAAGTCCTACAGACTCAAAGCAAGGCTTTATGAGTTTGTTTGAGTGAGACAGACCTCGCGAATGCAGGCAATCAAGATAAGAATATCATTTGGTCCAAAATGGTGAAGTAACTTTCATTTTACAAGAAGAGCTACGTCAGGCTAGAGCTAAATCGCTTCTCATACTCGGTTTACAATAATTCTAATATACAGTAAAAAAGATATGTTCGAGATTAAATAGGTATTCCAAAAAAAGCGTTGATCTGAGTCTTCAAATCAGTCGTGCCCTATTCCATATGATTATATAACCTGTCGTTGCGTACTAACCACTTTGAGATTCGCTACAAACCTTTGAACATAAAAGCATTAAATTCTCTTCATAGAGATTCCCATTGACAAAACGCTTATTTTAGTCTTGGACTTCGCTCTCAAAGATATGTGGTTTATCCTCTGTGGTTGATGTGTGCGAGAGAGTTTAACTATTTTTTTGTTTGTATGACAGAAACAAGTTTCTATAATGTAAGGTTAATGAAATATATATCTCTATATGGTAGACCTGATCCTACAATTGACGCTCATGCTGCTAAGTTGTGTGAGTCGTTACATGCAGGACCACTTGAATACAAGCGCGGCTTTTATATATTATTCATATGAGTAACGCCGATTATAATGGCATCACCATGTTCTACAGGACGCGGTAGGTCCTAAGATGAAAAGAGCTGTACAAATCATACTTGGGCGTATAAATCTAAAGCCCATTGAATCAGAATGAATTGCCATTTTTGCTTATCATCTGCCTACTGATATTTGTTGCGGCCTTTGGAAGTTCTGCATATAGCTGTATATTGTGAGAGATATCTTATATAAATTATTCAGGATTCTGTTATACGTTTCATCGTCGCCTATTTTTCAGTTATTATTTTTTATCTCTTTTTAATATTTTTGTGCTACTCTAGGTTGGAAAGCGATTATTGAGCCACTCTACGGAGGTTAGCACTATTGCTTTTGTTATCTTTACGACTGAGGCGGTGTTCTATTTGGTAAATATAATCTTTGCCTTACCACTCTTTTTCTACTTATGAACAACTCAGTGATAGAAAATTCCAAATATTTCTTATTTCTATAATTAATTCTATCCGGTGTGGTTTATTGATGGTATTTAGTTGCTAGATATCTATTGGTGTATGTGCAACTTATAATCCGGTCATGAACACACAATGATAATTGTGTGCGCTTCTGCTTTCCTCTAGATAGTGCATATAGAATAGCTGTACTCCATCTTGATCACCAATAATCCACACGTAACTTTGTATCTACAATCTTTTGAAATGATCTCATGGCCGTCACAACCCAAGGATCAAGCTCGCAGTCTGCTAAATGTTTGCTCATCATGTTATGGCTTGCTGAAATTATCATCACATATTTTGCTCTGTTCGAGAGGGTTATGTTGTAACTTACAATCATAGGCGATTTTTAACTGATACTCAATTTATTTATAGAACTCTCAGCAATTCAGAAAGATTTTACATCATAAAAATACCATACGAGGATTCTTTTAAAATTTTCTATCGAAGAACACTGAATGACTATCTATGTCGGCTACACCAAAATAACAAGTGCTAAATCTAAAAAAGAGCGCATTGTTTTGTTACGGTTACAGATTGGTGTGTCGTGAGATGTTGGTGTTATACATTGTATGTATTTAGTATAATGATTGCCATATGATTCTTCGTGTGTATCTGTGTAGTAATATGTATATATACTTAATGCTGTAGGCAAGTCTATTAATTTAAGTTTAGAAGCCACATCAATGCCCTTCTGACCCACAGAAGCTCAGATTAAGAAGCTCTCACGTACTACAACCCATCGTCTATAGACAAAGTGGATTGATTTGACTAGCTTTATACGGACTCCTATACCTGGCTCTGATTACCAGCTAATATTTTGGAGTGGATGTCTCTTCACATTTTTCTTAAGAAAATAGGACCAAAATGGATAAAGTTGAAAAATACATAGTTTTATTCAAAAATCATATTCTCGTTTTTCAATCAGTGAATATAGATGAGTTTGTAAATTAGCAACACAAATCACACATAATTTTTGAAAACCATATACAAATTAAAACATAATACATTCCTACTTCTACGTCAATAAAGCATTTTTTTTCTAGTTTCATCCCACAAGTATGTCAAAATCAACATAGAGAACACACATTATATATAATCAAACATTATTATTGCCTACAAACTAGCATCTCACCTATATATCTACTCCTACCTTCACCAACTCACCACCCCTACCCCTTACTAATGCTATCACCTACCTAGCCCGACCATCACCACTGTCACCTATATTTTAATTCACTTCTTTTTACCCTCCACTAAACCCAAACACACGGCTACAAAGGTTCTATCCCAGTGAAGCCCTAAGTGAACAGCAACCCTCTACTGAAAACAACACAGCACATACTTCACCAAACAGAACCACTACCTTAAGTGTGCACACCCCCTAACTGGAATTCCAAACCCAGCGGGTAGTAAACCAACCCTAGTAACCAAGGATGTTTTCTACCAGGTCACTCCTCAAATAATCAAATAGAGTCGTAGCCAATCCAAAATCAAATAGAGACATAGCTCAATCAATAACAAACAGAGCCAGAGCTCAACCTCCAAAACAATCCAACACAGAAAGGGATAACCTCCAAAATTGTATATTTTTATATAATTCCTCCAAAATAATAAGTCTTTTAAAAATAATTTTCATAACCATTTTCATTTGCCAAAAGGCTATTCAAATCATAGTTTTCAAATAACATAGGGTATTAAAACCCATTAATAGTCATATTATTCAAAATAGGGTTTATATCAAAATAATATTTTTCCTCCAAAATATATATATATATATATATAGTACTTATCCTCCAAAATAAAATATAGTTTATATCACCAAAAATAAATGTAATTTCATATCCCCCAAAATAAGTATAGATCTAATAATCTCAATATACTTAGGTTTTCAACATAATTTTTCAAAGTATGAGTTCTCACCGAATTCTGTAATAATATAAATAGGTACTACAAAAATATAAGTTTTCAACACGTAACACATTTATACACCTCATAGGTCATACACTTCTCAACAAAAATATATTTCCAACACACACACACACACACACACACACACACACCACATATATATATATATATATGTTTGTAAATCACAAGTGAACACAAAATAGATACATTTTGCTATTTATCATACTTTGAATCTAAATACATTTTCAAAATATTTTAGGAATACAAATCAGATAAATAGCACATTTTATAGAGCAAAGTAATTTGAACAAACATAGAAACTTACCTCAAATGCTAAATCTCAAGAAAACCAAAAGCCAACTCCAACTCTAAGCTCATCTACTAAACTAATTACCTTGATAGAGAACCTGCAGATCAAACAAGTCTAATTTACATAATATTACTATTGTTATTATAGTAGCCATTACGGGAACATCATTAACACGACCCACTTCATCATATTATTTAATCGTTATCACCATTAATCATTGTCTCCAGTTCCTCTTCATCAATTTCATTCTATTATTAATCCATAGTCATTATTAACGTAATAACATCACCATCATTATTATCTTAATCACCATCAATATAATAATCCAATAATCATAGCATCTTCATTAACACTAATAACCATCATTAATTAATAACAAATCTTCATTAGCAACTAATCCCATCACCTTAGTCTTCATCATCATCCATAATCACTATTATTAATCAATCAAAAGTGATTACACTAATCACCATCTTAATTCTCATCCAGCATTAAACTTCAGTATTAACATAAACTCACCACCCAATTTTAATATTCTGACGTCATCATTTCCTTCACCATTCTTTCGTATTTCCGTCATCCACACCGCCAATCCATGCCACTGCCTACGCCAGACGAGGGAAAGGTCACGGAGTCGAGCTACTGTGTTGGGTCTACCGCCGGAAAACCAAAGCTCCTCGGATGTTGCTGCTTCCTGGAGAAGGTCGTCGTCCACTGCCACACTGTCGGACCACGCTACTGCCACCGGAAACTGATCTGATCTGATCTGCCCTCGACGCCGCTACTGCTTCGCCAGAGCTCGCCAAGGAAGGCCGCCGCTGCTGCGGTCGACGGAAAGAATAGAGGACAGACGGAGGCTCCCGGACGTTCCAGCCGCCCTCAACTCCCCAGAAGCCCAGAAGGAGTCAGAACTGAAGGCTCCGTAGCTTCTTCGCGCCACTGGTTCGTCGCGTCTGTGCTATCTCGCTGGCCGGAAAAAGGAAAGCGACTGATAACAGTGGTGGGTTATCGCTGGTGGAGGCTGATGCTCGCTGCAGTCGACGAAGAAGGTGTCGATGGTGGTGGCGGCTGATATCTTAGGAATAAAGAGACACACCAACAAGAGTATATATTTATATTCTAACAAAGCTAGGGTTTTGGGTCACACCTAGATTTCCTTTTTTTTTTTAATCTTTCTTAGTGAATTTTTGTCTGTTGATATTAGTAGACCAGATTGGTTAGGGTTTGTGGCTAATAAAATAAAACTAAATTCATAAATGATATAATTTAAATAAAACTAACCTTATACTGTACAATCTTTGCTCCATAGCCTTCCTATATGATATTTGCAAATTGAAGAGTGTATACATACAAGGGTATGGATATATTCTTGAATGGCTTTCTGTCGTTGAAATGGTAGAGTTTCAAGCAGATTATGAGTAATTTTGGTGTTAGGGAACATGGATTGAGGTGTTAGGTGGATGGTTGTGGCTTGGTTTCCATTTACACAGAGGGCGGGAGGGAAGGTGGGAGGGTTTAGGGTAGAGTCGCGATGAAGACGACGAGAAAAAGACAAATGAATGCGTAGATCTTATCTCCGACTCTGATTTTAGCAAGGTTGTTGGGTCTGGTTTGGGCAATTTCTTTTTGGGCTTTGATTTGGGCCATTCCATTTCCTGATAAGGGTTTGGGCCATAAGAATTCTATTATAAATATATTTGTAATCTGTATGCTATTATTATAATTAATTATTAATTATTAATTATATATATTATATAATTCTATTATACATTTGTTATTATCCACTTTATAATATAATATTATTAAGTAGTGCGTTTAGCTATAAGTTGTATTTTTATATTATTGTCATATTATTATGATATTATATATTTAAATAAATATCTTTTGACAAATCAAATTTTAAAATCAAATATGTCACAGTTGATTTGAAGAAATGAAGAATGAGAAGTCTAGAAGTAGAGATGGTCTACGACTTTTTTTTGTTTATAATTATTAATATACACACACACAACACATATATATATATTATATATATATATATATATTTGTATACATAAAATTGTCAAATTAATTTATATGCATATAATTATTGTATATTAAAATTGAAATTAATTATTAGTCAATATATTATTTTAAATTTCATATCATATTTTAAAAAATGTGAAATATGTTATTTTAATTTAATTGTTATTTGCAAAGAATTCAATCATACACCAAGTCATAATAAGAGGCGTGTAATTGCACAATTTGGTAGTTTTCTTTCTACGCTAAGTAGCACATTCAGTAATGTACGAATACTCTAAAAACCTTAATCGTACTAAATTATCAAGCACAACAATACCAAGGTTTTATCATTGACTCCTTCAGACCCAAGAATACGATTTAAATTTCAAAGAAAGCAGTTTCCACTTATGTTACCATATGCAAAGACAATCCACAAAAGTCAAGGTCAAACACTTTCACATGTTGTTTGTTACTGAAAAAAATGAGTTATTAACCATGGCGAATTATATGTAGCAATTTCTACGGTGAGTAATCCTGACGGTTTTAAAGTCTTAATTTGTGGAGAATCTAGAGGTCTTTTTAAACAATACTCATCAAAATGTAGTTTACAAAGAAATCTTTAATAATATGTAATTGTTTTGTTAACGGAACGCCAATAAATTATATTTTGTCAATTTATTATATTTAAAACCTTATCGGTCATATATCTTCAATATAACAATCCTTTTATATCTTGCACCATAATAACATTGTCGTGCATCTCACGAGTTACCTACTAGGACCAAATATGTAATTGAAGCTCAAATTCTGTGTGGAAACCATGTAGGCACCAGGGTACTAATGTCACGATTGGCATTGACTCCTTTTGCCCAAAGACTACTGTTTAAATTTCAGAGAAAGCAATTTCTAATAATGTTGTCATATGCTATGACAGTAAACAAGAGTCAATGACAAACTTTATCTCATGTGGGACTACTATTAAAGAAACCGGTGTTTAACCATGGATATTTGTATGTAGCAGCATCTCGGGTTAGTAATCCAGATGGGCTAAAAAATCTTAATATGTGGAGACTCTACTGTTGGTTTGAACACTACCGAAGAATTAATATAATTAATGAAATTGAGAAATATATGATTTTTTTCGTGAAAATATTTGTGACAATTTATTAAAGTATAATTAATAAAATATGAAATATAATTAAAGAAATGAAATTATCAAAATAACATAACATGAATATTTATACTTTTTTAAAAAAATATACATACATTTTATGCACTATATTAATCATATAAAATTTAAATGAGGAAAATATGTCCCATTAGAGTTTAAATTTTACTCATACAACATTAAAAATTTACATTTTTTTATTAATTTCTAAGTATATTTCTGTTAATTATTATTCATATTTTTAAAATTATAATATATATGAAATACAATTAGGAATAAATCAACTTAATTATGTGAATTTTTTATAAATTTATCTAAATATGTACATAATTAGAGATGATATTAATCATACAAAATTTAAATTTAAAACTTGTCTGTAAAAAGTTAAGAGATAGAAATCAACGGCATAAATGCCAGGTTGGTTTAGGATTTAGGATTCAATTATTATGCAATCTTTACTAATATATGCTATACCATTGGTTCAACCACCATGTCATCTTATATTATGTGCCATGGCGTGTCAAATTGCCAATCTGTGTTTTTAAATATAAACAATCTGTGCAAATTATAGTTCATTTATTGTAAATTCTGATATATTATTCTTTTCTTTTGTTGAAGTAAAGGCATATCGGATATAGTTTAAAATGTAGGATAAACTCATCAATTAATGTGGGCATACAAATGAATTTAATGTGCATTTTACCCTTCTAAACTTCATTCAAATGGACTACGTAATAGAATAATTTTGATCATGGTATTGCAGAATTATTTGTTTATATTTAAGCTAATGTTATCATTTCAACTATATGATTGTTCAGTTGTATAATTAGGTGACCAATGATTGGTAGATAAGCTCAACTACCTCACCATCACTCAACTAGGTATTGCTTTTCGTATAAGTTGGAGTAGAATTGGTTACATTTGTAATAACTTTGGCATGATCAATATGTATGCTTCAACTTAAAGGGGAATGTTGAACATGTGAGGGAGTACCAAGTGGGTTGCTACAGTAATTGAAGGGACATTTACTTGTATAATTGTGTGTATAACTAGATTAGATCTACACGCCTCAGTTGGATTATGAAAAATACAATACATTATAGTATTATACTCTACTAATATTTCACCCGTGCGATGCACGGACTAAAAATTCTAAATATTGTAAATGCGTTATTTTATTTTATTTTAATCATTCTTAGTCTTTTTCAATTTTAAGTATGAATTTATATGTTAAGAACACAATTTTTTTAGTTAAATAAATCAATATCAATATATATTATAATTACAACGTTCAAAAATAGTATTAATAACTTACTAATAGTAAATTAATGAAATGCACTTTTAAATTCAAATACATTACACATAATTGAAAATTTATTTGTAAAATGCATTTTGTGTAGTGTTGAGACAAACAGTAAAATGGCAAATTATTGTATGGACCATGGTGCACACAATGATATGTGGACCATAATAGAAAGTACATTTTTAATATACTAAATAGTACATTATTTTTGTACTTGGATGTACATTATATGAATATAATGTATACTCAGAACAAAAATAATGTATATCCACTGTATACAATATACATTATTTTTGTACTGAACGTCATATATATTTTTATATTGAATGTATATTATTTTATAATAGACAAATTATGATCCACACAACTTGTGTAGACCATGACCCACACAATAATAATTGAAAATGCAGTAAAATCTCACATATTAAAACTTTAAGTCCATCAAATGAGATATACTTAAACACAAATTCTTGTGAGACGCATTCCTAATTTAACCCCATCCTTATAAAGGGCTGCAGCCCAATTCAATTATCTACCCAAACAACCATCAAGCCCAACTATAAATACTACCCATTTCAATCTCGCCATTTCATTTATGCTCTCCTGTTGCTTTCCAGAACGTCTCCGGCCCTCCCCGTATTCATTTACGCAGGCCAAATTTTAGACTGTGCAAGTTAAATTACTGCACAGAGGCAAAATCTGAAAACTGAAACAAGAGAGACCTGCTTTTGTGTTTATCCAACCAGGTCAAAATCAGAAAATGAACTTCATCTAGTCGAAAGGCAAAATCAGGGGTCTTAAATTTTAAAGGGTTTAATATTTAATTTTTATCTAACTAGTTTAGAAATAAAAATTAAAAAATTTCAATTAAACTTAAAAACTCTACGAAGAATGGTAGAAACATGTGCTTATTGTATTTTAACTTGGAGGTCAGTGCTACTTCAACTTTGAACAATTCCTTTATTTTAATCTTTTTGCACTGCGAGTTGGGCACACTATTATTATATTATTATTGTTGTTGTTGTTGTTGTTGTTGTAATTTATTCAATAATATGTTTTTTTTGTTCAATGTTATTTTATAAATTTAATTAACAAATATACTTCTTAATATAATAAATTCTTGGCTCAAACTTTATTTCTTTCATGTTTTTTCTAAATAATCAGGCCCAAAACTAACCCATTAATTAGCATAACCCAAACCAAATAAAACCATTAATAACATGTTTTTTTTTCCTAACCATAAGACCATCTCTAACTCTAATTCTATTTTACACCAAAAGAAAGATTCCCAATACATTCTTACACCAATTTGTTTCTATCTCGAACCGATTAACAAATTTTGCGCCAAATTTTATTTCTTCACTAAAATAATTTATTTTTTCATAAATTAAGACTTTGTATTATAAGTTATAACTGTTAATATTTAATATAAAATATAATTATAGTAATGCAAACATTACTTTATTTTACAATAATAAATCATTCGACATCCATTACATTTAATTTTTAGATGTCGTGACCTTGAATATTGTTACCTCTTCATTGTTTTTAATATATTAAATTTAACAAATAGTAAAATAGTCAAATAGAATAGATCATATATGTTGTTTTATCTTTATTTTATTTTTTTATTTTTTGCTTTATTTATAACTTACTTGTGAATCTAGTCATTCTATTACAAATTCAACATTTGAATGAAATAAATTATTAAAAAACTATATGACATACTAATCATTTATCACTATGCTCAAGGGTGTAAATAGTGATCCTTGAAATATAACACAAACACACTATTAACTTTGATTTGAGAGAACATTGAAAAAATATTTGGATAAAGTGTCATTCCGCACCTTGAACTGTATTGAATCATTCATGCCGCACCCTGAACTTTCATAAGGTCCATTTAGATTCACAAACCATTGATTTTTTTTCATCTAGCAATTTTTATAGGTTACCAGGTTACTATGATGACATGGCATAGGTTATTAGTTGATGTGGACCTTCTTTTCAAGTCAATCTCCGCCATAACTTGCTGATCTTCATTTCTTCCTGCTCCATTACAGATAGAGAGAGAAGAAGAAGAATGAAGGATCTGTAATCTGTTTGTTTGGAAGGAGCGAGGATGAAGAAGGGAGCAGGAATCGACAATGACGTCCTACATGTGAAAGACGTTCTCGGAGTACATTTTGGTTCCTCCGCAGAGAAAGGGAAGAAGGAGAACAAGGCTTCGCTCGCCTCCGCCTGAAGCCAATGAGATTCCCTACAGCAACCACGACTCGGAAGCTTCGGACGTGGAGAGCAGTTGCGGAAATTGCACCGAGACGGAAGAGGTAGAGCATAGTAAAATCGTAATCATGAGACATGTTGTTCAACGGGAAGATCCTCCCGCTTGCATGGAAGGTCATTTACTCATTTATTGATAGGCAGAACAAAGAAAAAGATCATTTTTGTCGAAAACAAGAAAATGAAATCCACCCTCTTTGAGACATTGACGAGAGCCAACTTCCAGAAGCATATTGCGGCAAACTACCATTAGTTCCTATTCATGACTGCTAATAATGAGGTGCTAAATGTGCTATGTGCGCACCCTGGACCATTTTATTGAACTAATTTAATCATTAGTTTCTTCTCCACAAGCCTTACCTTCTATGTTGTTCAGTTTCGATTTCCCTCAACAGCATTATGTTGTTCATTCATTGTGGATTTTTATTTCATTCATTGTGGATTTTTAGTTCATTCATTGTGGATTTTTATGCACAAAAAAATGCTATTGCGGGAATCGAACCTTTTTTTTTTAAAGTGGGATGCGCGTTTTTAGTCAAAACGACGTCGTTTTTGCAACCGTGTGCACCATAAATGGTACACACGGTTGCACATCAAATCTTAGCTACTAAGAACACATTCCTTTTTAAAATCGGGAATGTAAATTAAATCAAAAGTCCAAATATCGGGGCATACCCCTGACTACAACTACGTATGAGAGGTTCAAAATCCCAAGCCCAAGCACATGACTAATTAAATAATCCTATCTAGAACATGTAACAAATTTAAAAGCCGACGAACTACCCAGTTACGTAAACCACAAATTCAAATGTCATGCTGTAATACAACCAAAACCAATTTGAAAATCTTCACAGCATGCATTTAAAATGTCTAATTATCTAAGAGTAGAATTTGATTGGCTAATTTAATAAAGCATTTGGAATCATTCCAGTCAGCAGGTCAATCTTTGAAGCTAATTCCAGTGGCCCACCATTAAGCCATGCAGCGTGATAATCAATCCTCAAAATAGAAATACATGCGCACAAATCCACTCACAAAGATGCATGCGTGAAACACCTAGTACGTGCCCCTTTCGCAAATAATTTAATGTTGGAAAAAGTATTTGTAATCTGTAATACATGTGAGAAACAACAAGGTTCAAGATTTAATCTTACGAGATAAAAGAAGGTAAATGAAATTCTTAAGTTGCTTTGTTTAAGAATTTCCTGTAAAATTGTAGAATTGTGATATATCAAGATATGCAATAAGATATATAATGTTTGTATCTGTCTTTTCAGATGTTTCTCCAAAATATTTATAAATGCAAATATGACTATTGGAGAAGTTACATGAAAGTTTCTGTAGTTTTAAAAACTTAACTTCAAATTCGGTGTTTCGGTTCGATTTAAGATCCAAAATTTCAACATTTCCTAAAATTTTTCGAACATATTACCAAACAATACATATTCACATAATCCAAATTCAAACTCTAAACATTATATTAACAAAATAGCAATCCAAAGTTCAAACACAATGCTAAGTACTAATTACCAAACATCAGTTAACGTTTTTGCACAACCGATTCTTCAGTTGGTTCAGTTGGAATATTTTTATTGATAAGATGAATAATCATCTATCTGTATAGTTGATATTAAAAGACAAGTGTCATTACTATATAGTTAATTTTTGGACACAATATGTCATTGATAGTGCACTCGAAATATATTTCAGTACTATAAAATAATTATATAGTGCACTGGAAATCAATATTAGAATGACGGCAAAACACATTAAATTTATAGAAAAATGAAACTAAGGAAAATACTGAATATTGTAAATATAACTCAAGTTAGATATAATTGTGAGGTAAAGACAATTGCGACAAACAACAAAAGTGCAATGTAGAAAACAAGCTATAAAAATCAAATAAAAAAATATAAGGTTCGGTACATTAGAATGATAACTGAGCGGCGGAGCAGGCATCAAGGAACTTGAATTTACTTCTTTTTTATATCTTTATTATTATTATTATTATTATATTATTATTATTATTATTTATTATTATTATATTATTTTTAGCATTCGTTCGGTTCGGTTCGAATCAGATAAACCGAACCGAAGTGACCACCCCTACCTATTAATATAAATAGATCAGTCTCATCTTGGTCATACGTTAACTAAGGCGGCTCATTCGGACATTAATCCCAACTAGTAGTTGCACCGTGCGGTGCACGGCAATATGTATAAATATTATAATATAATTATTTGTAAAAAAAAAAAAAATTGGATAGTCAACTATTTAAAATTGATTAAGCATTATTGAATACTTCTTTGTATACGACATTTGTAGTCCGTATTTTGAGATTTTACATTTTCATCACAAATAAGAATTTTTAATCCCTTATGATTACTAACTCTTGACACTGCTAATACATTTGACCATGATTAAAAACCAGCCTCTTCAAAAATAAACCCACATTGGTAGTGTCTGACCATGATTTTATTTATTGTCATTGCATATGACAACATAAGTGGAATTGCTTTCTTTGGAACTTAAAAGACAATTTTGGATCAGAAGGTGTTAAGGTCATCATTGGAATTAAGACCTTTGTACCAGCACTTGACCATTAATATTTGAGCTTCTAAAACATGATCAACAACTTTGAAATGATCATTCTTGTACCAATTGCACAACCCCAATGAGTGATCAATATTCATCAAAAGCATAACTGGTGAGCCAACTTTAAGAGTCAATGAGTGATTTGGAACCAGAAACCGTAATTCATTTAAAAATTCTGGAGTGTGCAGATCATAAAGCATGTCAACATTTGAATCAGATATATACCGAATCACAACTGAGATACGTCCTTCCTTCGGCATTATTATAGTCATCATGTATTCATTTTAACTGCATCCATGAAATCAAAGTTGGGGACAAAATAGCACGATCTTTATATATGAATATCTATGTGGCCACTGTGGAACATAGGGAATGTGCTATCAACAATTGTAGAAATATGATCCTCACCACACGTTAGTACAATTTCTTCAGAAATATTTATCTCACATTCTCCATGCAAAGATCACCAATTGTTCCATCACCTATATTAGCAATCCACTTTGCAAATTCTTCAATCTCTTGAACTTCAGTATCTGATTGCAATGACCAAAGCCTGAGATTCTTTGTTAGCCTAAATACTTTACAGCTTCTCCAAAGATATGATGCATTTATACTCCCACATATCTTGCCTCGTGCATTTGAAATGACTGGTAGAATCTGTCTGAAATCTCCACCTAACACCACGATTTTTCACCAAAAGTAATATCCAGCTTTTTGGATTTTTGACACGCATGATATCTCTATAGTACGGTCCAAAGCTCCAAAGCAAAATTTATGCATCATCGGTGCCTCATCCCAAATGATCAACCTACTTTGCATGATCAATTGTGCCAAAGGACTACTTTGGTTGATATTGCAAGTTGAATCTTCATTAACAGCTATTGGTATTGCAAATCTTGAATGCGCAGTTCTTCCTCCTGATAGTAGAGAGAGAAGTTATGCACTTGATGCAACGTTTAAAACTATTCACCCTTTGACCTTAAAGCAGAAGACAATGCTCTCCACAAAAATGTTTTTCCCTTCCACGTATCCATAAACAAAAAAAAATAAAAAATCCTCTAACATTATTCTTAGCATCTTGTAATACATTGTCATATATAACCCTTTGCACTTCAGTGAGATGTTACACCAAAGTATCATTCTCTTTCCTCATGACATTAAATATCATATGCTGATTCCTCTTGACTCACCGACCGATTGGTGTTTTAACAATTAGCCAGGTGCCGTTACATAGACATAAAGAGTGATCTATATTCTCAATATACACACATATTACCAACTTTATAATCAAAGCATGATTCTGAACTCCAGAACAATTAATAAACATAATGCAAAATTAATATGAACTAATTAAATTAATAAAAATCGTTGGTGTAGTATTAGAAATATGGTACCTTATTTATATCAACTATTAAAAAAAATTTTGTAAAATACATACATCATCAGTGTATTACAAATGTATTATAAGATGGTAGGTCCACACATCAGTGTGGACTTAATGCACACAATAATTTGCACAGTTTCACAGTACATATTTAATAATATTATTAATTAGTATATGTTTTATATATGAAGCATATATACAATGATATGAGGTGGCTTGTGGTTCACTGGTATTGGATTGCTCCCCTATGTGAGAGGTTTAGGTTTCAAGCCTTAGCCTAGGCATAGGTTGTATGGGTATCCCCTTCTTTGTAATAATATCATATTATATATATTGGGTTGCCAATAAACCCAAACATATAAAAACTTATATATTTTAATTCATATGTATGTTTAACCCAAACTATGCTAAAAATAAAGTCCAAACCCGACCCAACTCAGCAAAACAAAAAAAAAACGCGCGTAGAAGTGCAAATATCAGCTCACCGTTGATTCATCTTCTCTCTACATCCGCCCCCTTTCTCTCTGGCGATGTCCGATTCGAAATCTCTACTTTCTTATGTTTTTAGTCTATTTCCATTTTTATCATCTAGTATCTTCATCAAATCCAGTGTACACCAAATCTGAACATGTTTACAGTTATTGTTGTGTAAATTATAAGTGTAAATTATTGATTTAGGGTTTTATGTGTTCTTCGTCTGGTACTGTCACAACATATCTGGAGCCTATACAACTAAGCTAAGGTAATCTTCGTCCTAAGGTTAGGACGGTGATATTATTGTTAAGAGTCGCCGAAATCAGACGAATGATGTCGACTAAGCTAAGTATCCGCTCCGTAATTGTATACGTCGAATACCCTGCATAATTAGTGTTAATTTCATTCGCTATCTACGAGTAAGTGTAAGATTACATTATATAATGCAAGATTTCTATCACGGCATATCAAGACAAAACCTTCGAATTCAGAATGGTGAAGTGGAGTGACTCTTATCTGTTTTTACATCACGGCATATCAGGACAAAACGACTATTTTACATATCATACTTCTAACATTTTTTACTCCTTCCATTTCAGTGTTCTGACAGGACCTTGTGGGGGATGGTGCGATTCAGGGAGCTTGTTTGTGGCCGATGTTTGCAGAAGAACAAATCACACGCGAAAAATTTAGATTCATCTAATGGTCCTAATGGAAATGCACTCTTGATATCTTAATCGATCTTCATTTCGATTCTTCACTTCACATCCAAAGTTATCTCAGATCTTTGCAACATTATCAAGAATAATCATCACTCATCATCCCCGGTTTTTCTATCAGCACCGCAATGATAGGGGCATAATTGGAAGCAACAAAACCCTTCTTCAGCCCTCAACTGGTGCAGCATGTCAGCATGCAAGGTTAGCACTGAGCCCCCATAGTTTTTTGTATGCAGTCAGTCACCCATTCTCATTTCAATTGAAGTGAAAAGACTTTCTTGTCCTCCTTGTGGTGCTGCTAGTGTTCCATTAGGCTAAATTATAGGAACTTTAACTAAATGTTGTACTAATAAATCTAATACATACTCTGATAGTCAGATTTCCATATTATAGGAAATTTATGGCTTTTTTGAAGCAGCTGTCAAAATGGATAGTCCTTGCAACCTTTGAAATTTTACCCTTTGTGTTGCAAAGTGTCAAACCTTAGACTGTTTACATGCTTTTTCAACTTTGTGGAATGCTGTGAAAATAACTTTGTAAATATATATGTTATTGGCTTTTTAGCAGTTTGGCAATGTGATGACTATTCATCTTTACAATGATATTCACAATGTATGCTACTTTTGTCCCCGTTAAGTATTTTAATCATTGTCCACAGTTTTGTAGTCTTTTTAAAGTTAGCTAACAATTTTTTCAAGGTTATTGGCATATGATAAAAATGTTAATACTGATGCCAAAACATTTCTGAGACTATACTTATTTTTTTATAGTGCCAATATCACATATTTTTTGTTTTAATGTGCTACATGAAAGAGTAATTTTTTTCGCTTATCAGTTCCTTTGATAATTGTTGATTTTCAGTTATCAGTTCCTTTCATGTAGCAATATTGTTGAATCTTTTTTCCAAAACATATTGAGGGCTCGGAGATGAATCTAAAAATCTTTTTAATTAATTAAGTTCCACTTGAATATAATATGTTTAGTACAAATGACATACTGAGTGATTTTGGCAAGTAACTCTTTCCAATAGGTGTTTGTCATTAACACTGGACTTTGCAAAGTTAAAACATACAGTGTTTAGTCTAATTTTTCTTATGAGAAATTTTGGAGTGAAGTGTTCAGTTTTTTACTTGCCTAAGGTTACTTTTAAATTCATGATTGATTACTTTTTTTTTTATTTTTTTTAAAACAAAATCTGAAACACACATGTAATTGAAAAACTGATACTTTCACCAAACCCATTACCATTACCAAGTATACGATACCCATTCCTCAGCAAATGTATTTTCTTTAACTGTAGTATTTTTTATCAGAAAAACATTAGTGCTTTGTTACTTGCATAGTGAATTGTTAATGACTTATGGTTTTCATAACATTTTTTACAATTTACATTTTTATTTATTTGATTTTTTTTGCCAAGTATAATGCTGCAATCTGTTATCTATTTGGAAATTAATGACTTATTTTTCTTCTTTAACTACATGAATGTATTCATATAATATAGATTAGGCAAATAGAGGAACTTTACATAGGTTATGTCACAATAAAGTATAGTAAAAAACCAATACAAAGTTAATTACTAAAAAAGACTAAAACTACATCATAATCAGACAATAATTCAAATTCATTCTTCATCAATGTCTGGTTCTCCACTTGATTCTTCATGTTTTCATGTTTTGTTGTTCCCTAACTTCTTACACCACTGCATCCTGCATCTATTGTAAGTGATAGAAAACCACAGTATTAATACAAACACTTAGGTAAATTATAGATCAACAAACTAAGCATGAATGTAATATTAACTGAAAGCAAAGAAAAAAAAATTAGGAATTAAACCACAACCAAGCTTTATTTGTTTGTGTGACTGGACTATCTACTTCATCACCTTGGGGCTTTCCTAAAACTCAAGAAATTAAGACTATACTGTTTTGAAAGTATGTTGGTGTATATGTCTCTCGCCTTTAATTTTTGTGAAATGTATATGTCAGCATGATGATTTAAACCTTCTAACAACTACCAACATATGTATATGGCAGCATAAGGATTTGGGTTTAAAATATGTATAATGGCAGCATTGATGACTTACAGCTTAGAACATATATTCAACATATGCTGCCTATTGTGCTTGGAAGGTATGCTTAACTTAGTTTGTTGCATTCTGCAAGGTTGAATCCCCTTTATTTGCTAATTTTATTTAAGAAACTCCGTTAAAATATATGGAAAAAATTAAGCCATTAGTGGGTTATGAAAATTGGCTTCAGATTAGATAAAAAGAACACCACTAAGGAATGCATACTACCAAAATGTATATCTTTATTAGTTATTTGCATTGGAAAATGGAAAATAGCTGTAACAATGATATGTATACACTATGTCAAGTGTCTACATATTGGTCAACATGATTTATCTGTCAAGTGCATACATATAAGACAAAATTATTTAAAGGCATTTTTCCCAGATATGTGATTCAATATCCGAATATTAAAGTGTACTTAATCAGTTTAATTATAGATAAACATTAACTGAGTACTTAAATTTTGTGTACTCCTTTAACATAGATATCTGTTTTCTTTGTAATACATCTAAAATTTGATGTTGTACATTTCTTCAGACCTAAGTATATCACTCTTTTAAGAATAAACACTGAGATGATATGAACACACAATACCTTGTTAAATGTTTATCAATTTTAATTCCAAAAGTTGTTCTTTATTATAATAGACTAAATTATTTAAAGGATTATTTTCCACATATGTGAATTCAATATCATAATATTTAAGTGTGCTTAATTAGTTATAATTATAGACTTTAGTTTCCAAGTTGGGTCAAGAATCTTATATTTCAGACTTTAGTTTCCAAGTTGGGGAATTTGGGAAATTTATTCTCAAAGCTTGAGAGGAAGGCTCAACCCTTTGTTACTTTAGAATGCTCTTCAGAAAAAATCTTGATTAAAATCCCTATTGCAGGTCACTAGTACAAAATTGAGAAAAGAAGTCACACTTTACATGACCCTTCACAATAAAGGTGTTGCAGAAAAATTGGTAAATCTTTCCGTGTCACCAATCGAATAAAAGGTGCTTCAAAAACTATATTAATAATAAGGAACTAGTATTTGCACCCGTGCGATGCACGGTCATAAATCTAAGAATTAATATGTAAGGCCTTACAATTTAAAATAAATAGTATGAACTGTATTTTTATTACACATTATTGAAAACTTCTTTATATACACATTTGTAGTCGTATTTTTGGATTGTACATTTTCGTCACAAATCAACATTTTTAATCCGCTAGGATTACTAACCCTTGACACCGCTACATACAGTTTCCGTGATTAAAAACCGGCATCTCAAAAAATAAACCGACGTTTGACAATGTTTGACCCTGACTTTTGTTTATTGTCATGGCTATGACAAAATTAGCGGAAATTGTTTTCTTTGAAACTTAAAAGGCAATCGTGGACTTGACAGTGTTAAGGACATCCTTGGAATTAAAACCTTTGTACCAGCAGTTGTTCGGTCAAAATTTGCGCTCTAAAACATGTATAGCCCTTTGAAATGATCATTCTTGTACCATTGCACAACCCCAATGAGTGATCAATATTTCTCAAGAGCATAACGGGTGATCCAACTTTTAAAGTCAATGAATGATTTGGCACTTCAGAACATCGTAATCCATTTAAAAACTCCGCGTGTGTAGATCCACAAGCATGTCAACATTGGAATCTTGATTTGCATACGAATCACAGCTGAGATATGTCATTCCTTCGGCAGTATTAAATTCATTCATGTATTCATTGATGTTATCTACCACATCCAAAGTTGGTGCCAAAATTGCACAGTCTTTTAGATATCTGACATCTCGAATTCCATTACGAAACCCGAGAATATGCTATCAACAATTGTAGAAATAGGCTTCATCCACCGACTTGAGTAAGAATTTTTCTGGAATGTTATCTCACATTCTCCATCCAACGAATCACCAATAGTTCCGTCACATATATTAGCAATCCGTTTTGCATATTCTTCAATCTCTTGAACTCCAGACTCTGATTGCAATGCCCTAAGCCGTAGATTCTTTGTAAGCTAATACTTTACAGCTTCTCCACAGATATGATGAATTTATACTTGCACCAACTGTATCTTGCCTGGTCCCCTTTGGAATTACTGGTAAAATTTTTCTGAAGTCTCCACCTAACACAACGGTTTCCCACCAAAAGTCATTTTCAAAACTTCTGATTTTGAACCGCAGTAGATCTCGCATAGTTCGGTCCAAAGCTTCAAAGCAAAAATTATGCATCGGTGCCTCATCCAAATGATCAACCTACTTTGCATTACAAGTGTGCCAATGGACTGCTTTGACTGATCTTACAAGTAGAATCTTCATTAACAGGGATTGGTATTGCAAACATCGAATGCGCTGTTCTTTCCCCCCTGGAAATAATAGAGAAGCTATGCCACTTGATGCAACATTTAAAACAATCTCACCCTTTACCTCAAAGCGAACAATGCTCTCCACAAGAAGTTTTACTACCACCATATCCATACACAAAAAATAATCCTCCCAAAAAAAACCATTCCTCAACAATCGTCCAATACGTTAGCATATATTGCCTTTTGCTCTTCAGTGAGTGGTCACCAAACTATCATTCCTTCCTTCATTGCATTAAGTCATATGATAATTCCCCTTGTATAACCTATTGGTGTTCCTGTTAGAAATGTAAGTTAGAGAGGGCATTGAAGGAATCTTTCAAACTCTTTCATTAGTTGTTAGAAGTATTTTATCTCCGAAAGTGCAAATTCTTTTTTGTTTCACGATAAAATTAAATCTGTGGTATAATTATCAAAA
>VALG01011369.1:0-11052 GCA_009835305.1 Ipomoea purpurea
CTGCTCTAAACAAATGCAACAAGATTTCCAAATCCAATATCAGCCATCGATTGTAACTGGAGAACTAAACAAAAACAAAAGTTCTTCATATACTCATATTGCTCAAACCTCTGGGTCAATGAAAATAATAGCCTTGATCTACAAATGTATAAAAAATAATTCAACCATAAAAAGATTCTTCTGGAGATAAGAAAGTATCATCAGCACTCTCATCAAATTGTTTTTTTCTACGAATTTTTCGCTTTTGAGGAAACACTGGCTCAATTCTAATTCATCCAATTTCCTTTGCATTTCCATGGCAGTTAGAAAAACCATTTCGTCTATAATTCCTTGGAAGACAGAAACTAACCCTTAATTTGATTAATAGCAACATCAAAGAAGCATATCTTTTGGTTTGATTGCTTGCTAACTAAATTAACCGCAGATAAAGATTTCAAAACCAAATGATGGGCTAACAAAAATTCAAAGTACTAAGTTCATTTGTAGCTAAAGATCTTGCCTCACTTTGAATTTTAGAATCACTGGTCTGTATCTGCCACTTGAAGTATGGCTTCGAATATCACTGATTTAAATCTAATGCTTTAACCACTTTCCACACGACTTCCCATCGAAGTAGATTGAACAATGGCTTAAGAGTTAGATTTGTTACATTATTTTTTAAGATATGCCACTCTTTGTGGAATAGCAAATATTGTGTAAATACGTTGCACTACTCCAAAAGAAATCCCTTGCTTGCCACAACTGTTTGCAACGTCCACACAAAGTCAAATTAAGACTATGACTACCACAAGGAGTATAAAATGCTCTACGATTTATATCCAATAGTCATTTTTTGTACCCTTGATGTCTCCCTTCATATTTGACCATTGTCATAACCTTGTCCCCTAACATTATCTATTATCAAGGATCAAGGATATCAACCATTTTGTAATACTTCAAAAAAGACCTTGGCCAGTAGTTCATTCACAACAAGAATTCCAAGAAGAACTGCTTCTATTTTAATTGGAAATGTTGAATATATCACACATCTTAAAATCAAAGACATTTGTCTTGATGACTCACATCGGGAGTACAATCTAATATCACTGAAAAAATTTTCCTTCTTTGATTTTTTGATGACCTTTGTTTTAACTGCAGTAGCAAGCATAAGTATCAATTCATTTTTGAATTCTTATGGACTAAGGTAATGATGATGAATGTCACGATTTCTAGCACGTACAACATGCTCTTTAATGATAGGATCAAACTCTCTCAGCATTTCAATTAGACCCAAAAAATTTCCATTGTTATTTTCATACAACTTCTCACTTGTTCCACGAAATGCCAAGTTATTTTAGCAAGATACTTCACAGCTGCAATAATCCTAAATAGTACTTTCCTCCAATATTCTTTTTCTTTCAAAATTGTTCTTGAGCCACTTTATCTATTGTCTCATTTTTTTTAATCTAAGACACAACTCCATTCCAAGTTGTCATATTAGTTATATGATCTACACTCGTTTCATGCTCTTTAAGTCTAACTCCAAGATGTGTCCAGTCCCTAAAACCTTCATTGACCAAAACACCTTTTCCTATACTTTTTTTTTAAATCTTGCAACAAAAACAAAACACCTTGTCAAGTTCTTTTGAATATATAAGCCAATCTCGATCACATTTCTCTCCATTTGGCAAATATCTTGTGTAAAATGCTGATGAAAACCTTCTAGAGAATTTATCTTTAGGACCTTTATTTATTGATAAATCTCGTTTTGGACCATCTTCACAAAATATCTATTAATTTAGAATCAAGGGCATCCCCAATTTCTTGGATCATATATGTTCAAATAAAAACGAATCATTTGGTTTAGCACTATAACCAACATCATCTATACAACTATCAACATTCTTATTATGTTCATCGTGACAGTGATACATATCATCATTGTGCACATTATCATTTAAAATCTTTCCAATCTCACAATCATCTTGATCTTCTATATCAAGATTAACATCTAACAATTTTTTCCTTGATATCATCTTTTTGCTCATCTATTTGAGTTTTTTTTGTAACAAATTTTTCAAGAGCTCCCTTTTGAGATTGAGTTAGTTGCTCAATTTTCTTTTCTTTTTACGCTTCTCAAACCCAGATGAATATTTTCTAGAAGACATGAAATCCTAAGAAAAAATAAAAATTTATTTAGAAACTCAATGAATGAATAATTAATCAAGAAACGAATTCTTGAATATATTATTCTGAAATCAGAATTATTAAGTCATGTATATAAAACAATAAACAAGAATTGTGAAATAATACGCAATTTTAATTACTTGTCAAGAAAATTGAAGAACTTGAGAGTTTGTATGATAAAAAAAAAATTAAAAATCAGTAGCACACGAGTAGAATCTGTCGTCTTTCTCAAATTTAAATTACCTAATCTAGTTCAATACACAAATATTCAAATTAAATATAATTCAAATATCTAGAATTCAAAAATCACATACAGTAGCCTCAAATTAAAAGAATAAAAATTGAAATACCTAGGTTGCAATTTCTGATAATCTTTGTCTGTCTCGTCTATCGTGCGGCTCTACAATTTCTGGTACTCTCTCTGCTATTTGTCTTCGCCTCTGCGATTTGGCCCCCTAATCACATACGCTAGATAACCTAGATTAGGCTAAAGGCTAATATATATTTAAATAAATAGGTTTCTATTTCAGTTTTTGTAGGCTTTGTTTTATTGAAGAAAAAGAAAGGTATGTCAGCTTTTATTTAATCTTCCACCGCTCAAAAGTCCCTATTGCCTAACAATCCTATTCCTAATAGATATACAATATATATTTTTTTTAAATTAAGGGGCCCCCAAAATTTGGGGGCCCTGTGCGGCGGCCCTGGGCAGACTTGCCCAGGGCCGGCCTGCTTCCATCTCAGCGTCAGCACGTCTCAGCCACTCCATCTTCTTATCGATCGGTACAGAGACGTTGTTGAACACCTCATCGTTTCTCAACGCCAAATCCACCAAAGCCGAGTCGCAAATCTCTCCGGCCAGCCATGATCAAAACCCTTCTTCATGTCGCCGTGCATGTTCGTCTTCATCCAGTCGCTCCAGTTCAGGCTGGTGGTGCTTTCGTACACTTGTCGATGTAGTGATAAACTCCAAACTTGTCTCGCAGCCTCGCATGTACGGAACAAGTGATTAAGGTCCTCCTTTTGCCCTGCAAAGCGAAAACAAGATTCATTAAGTGTGACATGTCTTCTATACCGCTCAACATTGAATTGGTTAGAATTTTGCCATGCATCACGAGCCAAAGAAACATGTTGATCTTGGCTGGTACTCGCAGCTTCCACAGCCTGCTCCAATCCTCCTCAGATCTTTTGTCCTGCTCCGCGGTAACCATGTCATAGGCGGAGGAGACCGTAAATTTTCCATGTCTATCAGGCCCCCAACCTATAGTGTCTTGCGCTCCATCGTTCACCAAGATATAACCAGCTAGCTTTTCTTTCGCGGCCTGGGGCAAAGTTCGTTCCAGTGCCTCTCACTTCCAACCTCTGTCATTATCCCAATAGTCCACAACATTAGAGTGCAAATCAGGTAAGCTTAGCGGTACTAGGAGCTGGTTGTAAAGGGGCTCGGGCGTGAGCCATTTATCCATCCAGAACCGTGTTGACTCCCAATTACGCACGACACGCATAATACCCTTCTCTAGATGCTCGTTTGCTCGAGGATGCCCCGCACGCGTTTGATGCCTTCCTCACATTCACAGGGCAGCCCATCCTTGTATACTTTGGAACTCAGCGTTTGCGCCCACAAACTGTGCTTCTTCGTGTTGAGTCTCCAAGCAGCTTCATCATACACTCTTATAGTCATTTCGTGGGTTCTCTCAGCCCTAAACCGCCATTCCTTCCTTCGCAACCCACTAGGTCCCAAGTGAGTTAAGTGCATGCCTCCTTTCTCCCCATATAAAGCCTTCTATGCGCTTCTCAATCTCTAAGCCATAAGCCCTTAGGTAGTGCCGCCGTTTGCATAGTATCACCGGAAATGGCGTCAAGATCGACTTTGCCCAAGACGAGTCGCCCGGCAAGGGACAGGGTTTCGCCTTCCAGCCCTCGGGTCGTGCGAAATGCGATGCCAAAGTAGGCCAGAATACGTGCTTTTCAAGACCCTGGCCGTGAAGGGAGGGGCCACAGCCGAGGTATCGGCCTAGGTCCTCCGTCTTGGTTATCGCCTAACTTGGCTGCTATTTCATGCCGCAAACCCGCTGGGCAGTACATTTCGAGAAGGTGGACCATCGACCTTGTTGAGACTTATTTTTTGGCCCAGAACAACACAGAATTTTGTTTAAACATGCTTGTACACTCCACCTTGATCAACCGAAGCTCCGTGAAAAGAACCATGTCATCTGCAAAAACAACAGATGAAGATAAAATGGGACCATTAGCAGGCAAGTTTTAAACCTTTCCACCTGGTATTTTCAACTTCAGCAGTTATTAACTGACTAAGACTCCAGCTGCCTAAGGACAAATTGGCGGGGGCATGGCATCCCTTGGCGAATTCCTCTCCCCGCGCGTGATTGGTTCCAAAAACGCCTCTCCGTATTCCATATAATGGACAGACTGGGGGTTGCAAATTCCCCCGCTAGAAGCCCAAAAGTTGATAAACATGCTGTGAAATAAACTAAATTGTTGATTATCTAAAAGTGAATTGGTAAAAAATGGTAGTATAAATTATTAATTAATTAATTAACTTTTTTTAAAAATATAGACGGAAGAGCGGATTATGTGGCTTCTCCGTCTAACTAGATAGAGAAAATAGACAACTTATTCGTGAATGGAGAATTCAATTCTATTTTATAATTTATTTTATTTATAAAAAAAATAATTATCGATTATCACCTTAATTTTACTGGCTAATTAACCTAACAGCATCAACTTAACATGTTATAAATGCTTTTTAGATTATGTTTCTTATATTTATAAATAGAAATTTCTATTCACTCTATGCATCATTATATCAAAATATAAATGTTAAAAGAATAAAAATAAAAATAAAAAATCTCTCCCTTATGTTTTTTTCATCTCTATTATTGTTTTTGTCTTTCTGATTTTGCTCTATTATATATATATTTAGATTGTAGTTTTACTATTTTTTTTTTATTTTTTTTTTTTTTTTTTACAAAGGAAGGGGATACCCATACAATCTGTGCCTACATCGAGGCTCAAAACCCAATCGTCCATATAGGAGAGCAATTCAATACCAGTGGACCACAAGCCACTTGGTATTTTAGTTTTACTCTAATATATTTATATTGCATCTGGGGACAAAAAATAATGAAAATAAAATTTAAAACACTGTGGAAAGCTTCTAGAGTTCTAGTTGAAGTGTTTTGACCAAAAGCTGCCATTAAACTTAAAAACACTGTGGCCTGAAGCCCAAATTTATTTTTCGAAGTAGTTGAGAGTCTTTTCAAATAATAATGCATGGTTTATATATTTGTTGGTTAAATACAAATATCCAATATATGATCAATGAATATAAGAACTTTTACTTGAAGCTGTACATTAAAAAGGACAGTAGAAAGAAAAATCACAAAAGAAAAAAATATTTTGAATTTTTTTTTTTTTTTAACACCGACATTATATTTCAGGATATTGGATATATTTGGGAGAAGAAGGATATTGGATATATGCTGTATGAAAGTTGGCATTTGAATAGGACTATTTCAATCAAAATACTTCGTTCCATCTGTTACGACCAAAATCAGATACCAAACGTCAAAAACCAACCAAAAAAATCTTAAATTTAATGTTTGTGGGAATATATAAACGACATTTGACATTATAAGTTATAACCGATGTAATCACAAAAATCATCTGTTAAAGATATGTTTAAAATAAGGTTTATTTTTATTTTAATGTGATACCCATATTGTATGTATGTATTGAAAAGAAAATGACAACCAATAATACTAATCGGCTAGGGTACAGTCACAAGGCGGTGTTTACAATTTACACTATGTATACCTTTGAATAGTGATTAAGCTTATCTCGTAACTCTTTTTTTGAATGTTACTAGCTCTATTACATTGTAGTATCTGTTCATTATCTCGTAACTCAATAATAATAAATAAATAAATAATAAGGACAACTATAACCAAGTTAGTGAGACTGTTGGCTTGATAATCATAAAGTTTTAAGTTTAATTTTCAGTGAGAACAACTTATTAGCTTTCTTAATTTGAGCCGGTAATTAGTTTATGGGGATGCATGCTCTAACTCATTCCATTTTTAAAAATTTGAATAAATAATAAGCATAGACTTTCAAAAATAAATGTGAATTTCCTTGGTGCATTAATTAAGATAAATGAATATTTCCTTGATGTATTAATTAAGTTGCAGGCTGAAATAGAGTGGGGAAAAGTAAGAGGAATCAGATTGGTGTTTAGTTTGACTGGCTGCTATATATTCCTTATTATATAATAAAGTTGCAGGCTAAATGGAGTGGGGAAAAGTATGAGCAAATAATTATGACAATGTACAACTTGGTGGGGGCTGTATGTATATTAGCTTCGATAGTGCTGTAACAGTAAGTGCAGCTGAATTGTTTCAAAACACGTGACCCATTGCTACTAACTCTTTTACAATATAACATTTATCTATAAGTATTTTTTCCAATCTATTAAGCTTTCCATTTTAAAAAATTACAGTTATATCGTTTAACCACAAAGTTTTTGATTGTGCTAATTAAACTTTTAATGACAAGGAAAAATTGAAATGATGCAGAGGGGAGGAAGAACTTTTCCGCAAATTATGTTGTGGAAACGTGTTCGCCATGCGCATACTAAACACAATGGTAGATTCATAATTTCTATGCTGTAAATTCATAATTTTGTTTTTCATTTGTTCTTAACGACGTTTCTCTCTTTACAATCGCATTATTTCGTCTTCGCAGTACAGATATTATGAATCTACAGTACAAAAATTATGAATCTACAGTATAGAAATTATGAATCTACAGTATAAAAATTATGAATCTAGAAATTATAAATCTACAGTATAGATATTATGAATCTACAGATTATAAATCTACAGTATAAATGTTATGAATCTACGATATAAAAATTATGAATCTACAGCTTAAAATTATGCATCTATCTTATGTTCACCATGCGCATGATGAACACGATTCCACAGCATAGTATGACTAGTCTCTCAAATGGACCATCTCCCACAAATCCACAATAAAGGTGAGTCTTTTCCTTTTCTTTAAGCCAATAAGGGGTTTTCATCAATTTTTATGTGAATTGTCCCTACACATTAAAACTTTTTACTAGATCATGTTATCTTCTTTTTATTATTGGGTCATGCATGATGCGTTCTTCACCTATGATTCTTTCTCTTAGCACCATATCCAAACATGATCTCTACTAAGTGTCAACGTTTTCTTATAACAGTGAGCTTTTGTCAATCGTACCTATCCACATTGGTATGTTAAGGCTAGGACCTTATTGGAATATGGTTATTTTTCTATTCTTCAATTATCCATCACATTTTATTTGTAATTGTTGTGACAAAAATATATAACCGTAATTTATTGTTGAATATACTACTCAAATAATGCCTCCATCACAAATAGTATTATTAATTCCACAATTTAATTATATTCTATGCAAAATTGCAAATTATACAATGAATTGACATTGAACGGCCCAAGTAGGCGAGTCGTAGACGAATAATATAATATTCACTTATATTGCATGACCTTCATAATCACATTTCGTAATACGCTTAATCAAATAAATAGAATAACAAGCGACGCATGATAACAAATATTATTCACCTTCTATCAACAGTTGTCGCTTTGGCCGAGTGGTTAAGGCGTGTGCCTGCTAAGTACATGGGGTTTCCCCGCGAGAGTTCGAATCTCTCAGGCGACGTATTGATTTTAATTTTTCTAGTATTCACGGACAAAACTCTATCCATATTAAAAGGTTCAATAAATCTATTTTATTTTGCAGGATATTTACAGAATAAATTATATCATCACTTGCTTCAGTCGTCCATATGTATGCACATCAATAGGTGTACTTGAAAAAATTAATTGGATATATAATATTTTATTTATTTTAAAGGAATAAGGTTCAAATTGGCCACTGAACGTAACCTGAAAATGCAATTAGGCCACTGAACGAAAAAAAAGTGCAATTAGGCCACTGAACACTCCAAATGTGTGCAATTTCACCTGATAGCAAGTTACCATCAAATTTTAGCAGGTTACCTGCTTACGTGGCAGCTGAGTTGGCATTTTTAATAATTTTAAATAATTTATAATAACTTTTAATAATTTTTTTAAACAAATTTAATTTTTTAAAATTATTTATTTTTAATTTTTTTTAAAAAATTATTATTAAAAGTTATTAAAAATTATTAAAAATGCCAACTCAGCGCCACGTAAGCAGGTAACCTGCTAAATTGATGGTGCCTGCTATCCGGTGAAATTGCATACATTTAGAGTGTTCAGTGGCCTAATTGCACGTTTTTGTGTGTTCAGTGGTCAAATTGCATCTTTTTTTCGTTCAGTGGCCTAATTGCATTTTCAGGTTACGTTCAGTGCCAATTGAACCTTATTACGAATATTTTAAATTTGTTGGGAAAAGGTTATGATTTCTGGGAAATAATTTTTAATGATGGTATGGAGATATGATAGAATCAGGCTTCGTGGTAAGGTCAAAGTGTAGTGCACATTATGCATTATTTCTAAAATGGTACAATAACATAATTGAATATATTATACAGAATAATGTTTATGAACTGATAAAAACATTATAGTCTATCTAATCGTGTCGCGTCATTCATCATACTCCAGATTCGAATCGTAGCTTCTGGGTTGATCCAAGGCGGTTTCTGTCAAAGGGGAGGACCTCGATTCTCTCTTCCATGTCGAATGGAGTCAATAATGCATCCGGTCCTTGATCGGTCTGAGCAGTTTGAGCATCCATGCGAGAGAAAAACTTTTAAGCCTTTTGCTGCAATCCTTCGTTTCTGGGTTTAATGGTGGGATCGAGCTGTTATGTTGAAAATGCGGGGAAATCCAACAAGTCCTTCCAATGGCCCTCTCCAGTTCTTGGTTATGAAAGTAATCAAAACTTTGTATTTCCATGATGTCGATATTCAAGGCGAGTAATTGGGGCACCCGACGAACCACTTTTTTCAGTTGTTCTGAGGAAAAACGCTGCTTCAAGGAAATCAACATGCCTTCCGTGTTGGGGAGTTTTGTTGAGCTCACAGCTGTGCTCCTTCTCGACAACTCTAACCATAAAGTCCTCGGAGCTTTATCCAGGAAGTGACTGAGAAAACTTGTTTGAGTTTTTGTACTTTTCCTCGAGAAATTCATTCCTAAAAATTGCAGGATATTGGGCAAAATGATGAAAGCGGTGATGTTTGCTGACATTTGATAGTGTAGGAGATTTGTTCCAATTTTGGTTTTCACTCTAATCTTCTTAGTCCAAATCCCAAGAAATGTGTGGATCTTTTTCTCAATCAACCTGCGGCTTAATAATTGGATTTTCCTAAATCTCGGATAATTACACGAAAGGTTTGATCACCCGACTATCTCATCCCTAATCTCGGTACTTGGTCACACTCCCCCAATTCTCTTCTTTGCCACTCAATCCACAAGAATAAGCAACAAGAAGTACTTCATTGTGCCCTCAGCTTAACCCACAACTTCTGGATATTTCTCCAGAATCGGAATATCGTTTGGTTTAATGTCCATTACCTTTGGAGATATTTTACATGGTGCAAGGTCACTACGAACGCTGGGCATGGAGGATTGTGGGTATCTGCGCAAAAAAATTCTGAGTAGATTTTCTTAACACCCAATTGCCAAGGTAACAAGGACCGGAACATATTCTTTCCTTCCACAACTGAGCCCAAAACCAGGGGGTAATGTATTGATGTCTTTCAATTGTAAAATCCCAGTTGGTGAGAAATCCACACGCTCTCGCATAACTTTCAGCAGCAGACAGGACCTCCTAATCCATCAAGCTTCATCAAGCGCTATCAACTCCCAATGCCCTCTCAAGAATTCGTAAAACACCGCGCACGTTTATGCTGCCCCTTGTCAATTCCTTCATTTCCTACAAACTCAGGATCGCGTATAACAAGATGCAGACTTTTTCTGTCTTTGAGACTGCCATTAACAAAGTTCCAGACTTGGCGTCTAAAAATCTACAGCTCTTGGATGAAGTGTTCTACCGCAGCAGAGCCAGCGTAGCCTCATTATTGAGCTATTCCTTCATAGTGTGTAATATAACATAAATTCGAAGCTGAAATAGAGTTGACGGTCTTGGAGGAATGCAAGGCAGATAACTCACAATGTCAGCACAAAAGTTTTGGTTTTGTAAACGGCACTGGTAAGCCTATGACATTCATATTTCCTGAGTCTGAAAATTGGCAAACATCTGCCCAAGAAAAGAATAATCATGATGAACCAGCATTACCAAGATAGAAGTTGTTTGAACAATAAATTAGATTCTATGCAATGAATGTGAATATGCAGCAACTCAAATTCAGCTTTAGTTGATTTTTAATTTTTTTCTCCTCAACGTTCTAGCAGTAACCAGTTCCCATTATTCCATTTAAGCGAATGGATAATTACTTCAGATCTCAGCTATAGCAAAACATAAAATAAGGATCTGAGCCTTTAATTCGTAGAACATGACAACTGGATCAATCAACGAGCACCAAAAACCTTACAAATTTCTTCAGCTCTGCAATTATTTTATATTCCTACAGCAATATTCATTGATTGCACCCAAAAAGGCTGCCACCTTGTATAAGTTACTAACCTAATAGAGCAATGATTCATAAACTCCATAAGCATTAGAGACTTCATGAATGCCAAAAACAAAGGTCTAAAATAATCCAGCATGATAATATATTCTAAACTCTTGAAGCATTGGCTTCACGCATTATTGTCATATGTCTTACTTGCAAAGTTCCAATCTTTTCTCTGTTTTGTGAGAGATACTAATAGAAAGAGCCAAGAGTAAATATCTTACGGGCATCATAGGAGCCA
>VALG01011372.1:0-30995 GCA_009835305.1 Ipomoea purpurea
TAGTTTTATAACATGTATTCTTTAAATTTTACTTCATTATTTTTACTCCGCGTCAAATAATAATATTTTTATTATGTAAATTTCAGAAAAAAGTGTTTATATCAATAATTTACGAAAAGAAAATAAAATTTGGAGTAAAAAGTAAAATTCCATGTAATATATTATTTTTACTTGTCACTTTAAAATTTTGACGTTTACATTTTTCTTTTTCTTTTTTGAAAGTCAAATGTTACATTTTTCTTAAGACTCACATGAAGATAACTTATCATTTTTTTGACACATTTATTATTATTAGAGAGTAGAATTGAGAGTTTATATAATAAAACTCTTTTTATATATAATAGATTTTTTCACCTAAAGATAAATTTAGTCAAATATATACTTTTCAACCTACAACTACAAGGAGCCTAACCTAAATTCAAATGTAAATTATATGTGGACATTAATAAATGTATACTTTTATATATTGAATATACATTATTTGAGTATTAATAATACATTATTATTTGGTATATATCAAATAAATGTATCTTAAAATGAACGTTTTTTAAGTAATCATAAGGGCATTTATAGAGAAAAATCAAATATAGAGTCAGGAGGGATAGAATCTCAATACAAAGCCAGCAGAATGATCAAAAGTTGTAGAAGCTAAAGTGTGAGCTAATAAATTAACCAATCTATAAATAAAATTAACAGCAAAAAAATAAAAAAGAGGTCATTTAAATTATTATGTGTAACTCTCACTTTATACTCTTAATTTGTATTCAAGGCACACAATCTTAATGTAGATACTTTGCGTTGAGACCCACATGAAAAAATTAGCTTATTAGTACCTGCTACATCATGAAATAAAATTTAAGAAGTAAGATTTGTAAGTACATATAATATAACTCTTAAAAATATACCTTTAATTATAGCAAAAATATATATATAATTATGTCGATAGTCCAACTAGCAAGTGGGTGGACCATGGTCCCATTGTATAATGATTGAAATTCAAACTCGTAAGGTTTGTGACGGGAAATGAACCAACGTCATGGTCGCCAAAAGTAAAATTTTAAATAAGATTTCTTATTAACTAAATGAATGTCTTGTTTTTTTTTTTTTTAATTACGATATACACGAATAAACATAATGAAATAGTTGTCAAATTACACCAAGGACTATGTGCGTCCAATGGTATCGGGTTGGACTTCCATTTGGAAGATTGTGAGTTCGAGCTCAGTGGAGGCGTATTGGTTCTTTGTGTTTCAGTAGGTTTGAGAAAGTATAGAACAGATACTACAAATGTAATAACCAGTAGCATTTCAAAAAAAAAATAGTTGACTGGGGAAAATGAGGCCAATTTGCGGAAACGACTGTTTTCCGTCCTTCTCGTTTCATTATTTATTTTTAAAAAGATAAAAAATAAAAAAATTATGGCGGAACTGGTTTCGCCAGAAACCAGCCTGGTTCCGGCGGAACTGGGTTCCGCCGAAGCCATAAATTTTTTTTTTTTTTTTTTTTTTTGTTTTAAAAGATTTAAATGAATTTTTAATTTCAGATAAAATAATTAAATTTAATTATAGTCATTCTATATTCATTTTTCAAAAATGAACCAAACACAGGCCAAATATATGTTTTCCAAATGCAACCCAAACACTGAAAAGGAGAAAATGTTTTTCGAAAATGACTCATTTTTCAGAAATAAATTTTTCAGAGTCATTTTCCCTGCTTTCAAACGGACTTCTAACAAAATTCAACTCATAATCTATATATATGAATATTAATTATGTTATATTTCATTCAATGTACGCCCTTAAATTTCCCTTCAAGTTATTCACATATTCACAATCTCTGTCAATGAACCATAACTAAACCAATATTGACAAATAATCAACATGCATTGGAATCATACACCATATGTGACTTATATTGAGGTTTGGTTCCATTTCAAAAGTCAACTCAAATTAAAATTTAGCAAATTTGTGCGGGAAGTCGTTTCCGCCCTTCTCTTTTCCATTATTTATTTTTTTAAAAATAAAAAATAAAAAAATATGGCGGAACTGGTTTCCGCCAGAAAACAGCCTTGTTTCCGGCGGAACCCATTCCGCAGGAAGCCATAAATGTTTTTTTTTTTTTTTGTTTTAAAGATTTAAAAATGAATTTTTAATTCAGAATAAAATAATTAAAATATTTAATTATATCATTCTACTCATTTTCCAGAAATGAACCAAGACACCACCAAAAAGTTTCCAAATGAACCAAACACTGGAAAAGGAAAATGTTTTTTCGGAAAAGACTCATTTTTTCAGAAAATCATTGTTTTCAGAAGTCATTTTTCCTGCTTTCCAAACGGACTCTAAGCAAAATTGTCAAACTCATATCTATATATATATATAATTATGCTTATTATTTCATTCAATTACGCCCCTAAAATTTCTCCTTCAAGTATCACATAGTTCACATCTCTGTCAATTGAACCCAAAACTACAATATGACAATATCACATGCCCATTGGAATTCATAACACCATATGTGAGCTATATGAGGTTTGGTTCCATTCAAAGTCAACTCAAATTAAATTTAGCATTATTATTGTGAAATAGTACTACATTCCTCTTTTTAAGTTTACTTCCTAATATTCAATTGATTGCATTACACAATTAATTTATTTTTACTATTTGATTTTTTTTTTTTATTTATAGTGAGATTTTAATTTAAGATAAAGAGTGTTATTAGTTATTACATTATAAGGTGAATATTATCAGAGTATGATTCTACATATACTCTTATTTCTTAATTTTTAATTTTCTACTCCATATGAATGTGTCATGCGTTTAATTGCTTAATATAAGGAGGTGGGTTCAATGATTTTATCCCTATAAGTCATTAATTTTAAATAAAATTGAACACTTAAATGAGAGTTATACTCCATAAAGTCTATATATATTTTGTATTAATAAAATAAATTTTAATAAAGAAATCGAATTTGCATCAAATTAAAATTAAATGAAATTTTATATGACTTTAGATTATGTGGATGACAGGATGAGAGGACTTTCACCCTCTTGGTAATGTTTAGAGCATCTCAATCTTTTTTTTTTTTTTTTTTTTTCAGTGAGAGTGAGAGAGAATAAATTTTATTTGCAGAAATTCTCAAGTCTGAAGTAGACAAGTAGGGACTTTTAGAATTTTAGGCCTTTAAGTCTTATATTTTGCTTGTATTTTTTATTTTTTTTAACTCGACAGGCCCGGTAGCTCGTGTAACCTACGGGTTCAGCTCGTGCTGGCACGAGTTAAACGGGACGGACTGGGATTTCTTCCACTCAATCCGTCCAAAAATATACGGGTTAAAAGAGTTGGCCTATTTTCGACAGTTCTAGGAGACGAGTTGGCCCCGTTTTGACAGCTCTAGCAGAAAGTATTGAAACACAAAGAGTCAATACCTTATGCTGGGATTTGAACCTAAGACCTCCCATTTGAAAAGTCAACTATGCGATTCGATCACAAGATTTTTAGCGGGTTATTCGAGTTAGTTGTTGAAATTATTGAATGTGTATAAATAACAAAACTGGCAAGAGTATTCATCCATCATTGAGGATTATATGAAACTCGAGGAACTCTTCTTGCCATTTTCTATATAATATAATATAGAGTAAATAATTAAAATGGTCACTCGACTATAGCTAAATTCACAAATTGGTCTTCAACTTTCAATTTCAACCAATTAAGTCTTTAACTTTACAATTTTGACAAATTTTGTCCTCTATCTATTGACCGTTTATTGACCGTGATTTCTGAGGATATTATATATAATTTCATGATCCATCATCGATTTTTTAAAGTTCTTATTGCATTTCCAGAACCGCACTGTTACATTCGAATCCACTACCAAATAGATGGAGGACAACAGCCATTTACCAACCATCTCCAATGTATAATAATTAATAATATCATAAATCAATATTAATCGGTATCAATTAATTAGATACGAGAATCATATGGGGCAATAAGAAAACTGAAGATGAAATCGACATTTGTTTCGGAGGTTATTTTGTTCCAAAAACGTTATTTGTCATTTGTGTACAATTCCTTATACCTGTCGTGTTTGGGCCCGAATGCAGATTGAATTGACCATTATTTAATCTATACTAAACCCAGTACCGACAGAACTTACTATTACTGCTAAACGCCAGCTTTAGAACCTGGGAATAATGCATCATTGCCTCATTGATTATCCATATTACTGTATTTTAATTAATTAAATGACTTGCCGACAGTCATTACTAGTGTTTATCCCAAAATTAGTGCCCGCTAATGGCAATTTTTTTAGTAATTTATAACCATGTGGATTTGACCATTGCTAATCTATCAAGATATGCTGTCTTCTCTCGGAATATACGTGCCAAAGATCGCACTGTTATAGGAAACTGTGGAGAAATGTATTATTATATATATGGAATGAGTACAAAGACGTGGTGTTATGGTGTTTATTTAATGAAAAATTTTACATTTTAAAGTTCGGCAATTAGCTTGTGAATTTGAGGTCATCACTAATTTTTTTTATTTTGTTTGTGTGTAAACCACAAGGTGATTCGATATTTCTCTGTCCGTTTAACGGTTTAGGTCCCATCCAACTAATCTCTGTTCGCTTCGGAAGGCACAGTAACTGACCCAGGTAGTGCGCATTGGTGATAACCTATTTTCTAATACAAATAATCGTACTCTACTTATTAGCATGGTCATCACCTATTTTAGAAACTTTATTCATTATTTTGCAATACTATGTAAGACACTCGATTATGTATGTATTCAATTACCGTAATATAATATCTATGTTTCTATCATCTTAGGATGCTACAAGTGGGGAAAAAGCTAAGGATAAATGGAGAGAAAGGAGATGAAAGGGAAGAAGGAAAGACAAAAGCAAAAGGAATCTGCTATCCAATAGCCAATTGGACCACGGAACATGAACATGGCAGCTTCTGTCCTAATTATGTAACCTCCCTTCCCCATTTTAAAAATGTCACAGCGACCCTTACCAACATCTTCTACAATTTACCTTTTTTATATAATTTGCAGACTATTATACAATGACAGAAAGAGTTTACATAATGCACGCCATAAAATAATAGTTACAAACTTTCCCGTCACAAAAAAAAGAGAACATTATTACATAGAATTTAGGTTTGTATAAAGTAACATATAACTTTGAATAATCCCAACTAAACTAGTCAGATTATTAACTTGATAACTACAAACTTTACAACGAAAGTTACCTATAGGCTCCGTATGAAAAAAATACACCGAGGACTTCTTGTGCACAGTAAACAAAAGTCAAACATCTGTGTTCAACTGAGTTTGCTAGCATGATTTATATCTCCTAGATGCTCTGGGTCGAGGCGTGGGACCCTTGGGATCGGGGATAACCTTTTCGAAGAATGAAAAATTACACCCCCTACACAATTTTTGTATCCCAAAAGGCTGAATCCTCAACCCGAATGGCCCCTCACATTCTGACCCGACAGAGCACACTAAACCGTTCTCTATACCACTTAGGGTGTGTTTGGTTGAGGGTTAGTTTTCCTTATAAAGATATGGTGAAGGTTGTTGTGGCGCTCACATGGTACAACAATGGCGGAAATTGAGATAGATAGATGCTCCGATCCAAACAAAAAGACAGGATCAGATGCTCTGATTCTCACTGGACGACACATAATAGAAGCAGTACACTTCAATTCATCCCCTCACCTTCAAACAGCAGGCCGCATATATATATAACCATTATTATTATTATTGGTTTGGTCCACTGCATGGAAAGTAGAATATAATGCCATCGCAGCCATCATCCAGAAACCACACGCAGACAAACTGTTTGCATTATTGCCTCGTGGCTTTTGACGACAATAAAAGATGTCAGACCGAACACTGATAGATCGATCATGCACACCATTACAGTGTACACCTGCTGGCTGGTCCTCCATTGTTAATAGTGGAGAAAAAACCAATCCAAAAAAGTTAATAATTTTAGCCGCAAGGTGTAGTGTTCCATTCCTAATGGGGAGGTATGGAATTGGCGCCCTCATGAACCTGGGGATGTGGACTGTTGGGGCTGAAATCATTTTGGGAAAATGTGTCATTCATTAACAAGAAATTTACAGAACAATTCAAGACCTGCTGATGATGAACTTTATCCCAGAATTCATACGACTCAAACTTGGCAAAAATGTTTGTATTTATTGCACATTTCAAGATTTGGGATTTTACTGAAATCCCAAACAGATCAATACATACACTGTGAAATTGTTGTATTGGAGTTTGGAAACTGGAAAAGTAACTTGATTTTGATTCTCCCTAGTGTATATGTCAAGAATTTTAGCAGATAAGATGAGATTTAGCTAAATTTACATACAAACATCAAGAATTTCTGTTATCAATTACAATGAACCTGAAAGCAGCAGTGAAATTCTAGTCTGAGAGATCTTTGCCCTAATTCAATTCTTTAGTCATAGTTGCCAGTTACCAGAATGGAGAAAATGAAACGGAGACGCAGCAGGGAGCAGACAGTGTGCCAGATTCCGGCCACCGGCCGGTATCCGGCAACCGGAGTTGAGCTTCTGTGCACGCCATATTGCATTATTGTATTCTTGTTTTCCTTAGAAGGTTAGGAAGTAGTTTGTTGTTAGCTGTCCAAAAGGGGAAATTCCAAATCTACCCATCTCGGCATCTCCTATCTTCTTCCGCCGCCATCGCCATAAAAGCCGTTTCCCAGTTCTTCACGCATCCTGTGGTTCTAATCCAACGGTTGGAGTGAAGTATCAGGGAGCGAAAAGCAGCCATGGCTTCTCTACCCGCCCGATTGATTCTCTCTCTGCAATTGCTGATCCTGTTGTTCGGATCCGGTAGCGCAAACCGAATCCGCGACGGCGAGGCTACGGAAACCGTGGAATTGCAAATAAACCGGCGAGAGTTTGATTTCTTCAAGCTCTCTCTCCTATGGCCCGGCACCGAGTGTAGGCACACGCGCCGCTGCTGCTCCGCCAACGCCTGTTGCCGGTAATACTCACAGATATAAGCATATTATACGTTCTATGAATCTTCAGCATTCGTTGAGTTCAAAATTCGTAGAATCCCTTTGTTTTTAAAAATTGTTTTCCACTTTTGTGATCTGCGCAGCTCGAACTCGCCCACTGAATTCACAATCCGTAAGTCCTGCATTTATGATTCTGTTGATTTGGTAAGCAAAGCTGTATCTAGAAATGTCTATCGTTTTTGCAGACGGGCTCTGGCCTGATTACAATGATGGAACTTGGCCAGCTTGTTGCAAAGGTTCCCAGTATGATGAAAGAGAGTAAGTTTGCTAAATATCATGATCTTTGAATTTGATTTACAAGAAAGTATGCTGTCGTCACTCGAAAGTGCATTCTGGGCAACCGCTCAAACAAGAAGGTCAATAGACAACTCACATAGAAAGTCGAACTTATAACTTTATAGTTATCAAGAACTATTGGACCACTTAGAATCTTACTACCGGTTTAAGTAACAAAACAGATCATTTAATTTGGTACCATATATCGGAGCCTAGACTTTTCTAAGGTGGGTTGAATTGAAGCATGTGCTCCATCTCAATCCAAGCATCACGTAGTCACTTACGAGTGGCGCTGAGATTCAAACCCATGACCTTTGGTCTGGCTCTGATACCAAATTGACGCATGTCCTCCATCTCAACTAGAAGTCTAAGCTGATAGTTGGATTGCACCTTGATGGCTATATGCTCACATGTTGCATATCTGTTCCATATTGTAGATCTCAACACTGGCAAGTGCAATGACAAAGTACTGGCCAACTTATCAATGTGGTTCTTCATCTACTTGCCATCACAGCAAAGGATCATTTTGGGCTCATGAGGTTTTCAAACATGAAATGTTTTCTCATTGATGTTGTGCAATATATTACATGAAAGTATGAAACTAACTACTTCTCCTCACTTTTCATCCATGGCTGACTCTGGTGGCACTCATTCGCAGTGGGGTAATCATCTTTTCCCATTTTCTGTCTTTGATTATGACTGCTCTTCATGAAGTTGATCTCAAATGACTGTTGATAGCTCTGCATTTTTGGAAGTTCTATTGGTTACTTTTTCACATATAATACTACATACAGTCTTCTTTTAGACAGAAGCAAGAAGTTCTTTCCTTATATTATGGAGAAATTTCATTTGAATTTCTACAGAGAAACATGGAACATGCTCCTATCCAGTTGTCCGGAACGAATATGAATACTTTTTGACAACTCTGAATGTTTTCTTCAAGTATAATGTTACGGTAATTGAGCCATCATTTTCACCTTTGGTCTACGAATTTGGACCTATCAGGTTCCCAATACGCTTCATCTGTTTATCTGTGATGGTTGCTTTATCAGGAAGTGTTGTACAAAGCTGGATATGTGCCCTCAAATTCTGAAAAATATCCATTAGGAGGCATCATCTCAGCCATTCAAAATGCTTTCCATGCAACCCCAGAATTGACATGTTCTGGTGGTGCTGTTGAGGAGCTTCGGCTATGCTTCTACAAGAATTTCGAGGTTAGATGAACATGAAAGAGACTTCTGCATTTCTCTGTTTGTTAATGTTTCATTGTTCGTTCTATAATTCCCAAACATTTTCTCTCGAAACAGAAGCTCTAATCGTTGTTCTTTCTTGCAGCCACGCGACTGTGCTACACAATCTAGCCTCAATAGTTTCAAAGGCTCATCTTGCCCCAAATATGTCAGCTTACCTGCACAGACATCAGCATTGAGTAAGTTCTCTGTTACCAATTTATGATATTCTGACTCATTTACCTATAAATAACACTGGATGATCCACAAACGCGAATTCCATTAGGGCAACTAGTACTAAAAGGATGTTTTTAAAGAGAAAATTATTTTATTATCTAACGTCGAGCCAGCATGTTAGACAGAGTTTCTTACCCGACTCGCAAACTAGTAGTCCTTTGCCTTTTGGTCCTATTAGTTCACTTGGAATATAATCTGGGAGTTGATTTCAGTGTTTAGTCTGTTAGGTGGAATCTCATGTGCTCTTGTTATGTCCTTTGGTTTCAGGGCTAGAAAACAATGAAGAAGAAGCATCTTTGTCTGCAATGTAGATGGTTGCCCATACTTGAGACTAGCATAATGCCAAATGGCAGTAGCTCATTGGTTACATATATATTGTTGTGATTAGTATGAATTACTCTGTGATCCATACATCAACTGGCAAAAATGGAGTGTTGACAAGCTCTCATTGTAAAGGATATTTAGGTTGGGATTATCCTATCAAATTTCTTTTTTTTTTTTTTTGGTGAACTTCTCAGCAAATTCTTGATTGGCAAGATGACATGGCATTTGCAACAACATTTATATATTATCTTTTTTCTTAGTTAGATTACAAATTTACAATCTGTACAAAAGTTTTCGCAGCCTTTGTACTTTTTTTGTTTCTTTATTTTTAATATTTAAATGCAATTGATATAAATTAATAATGTTATTTTTATACATTGGGACTCACTTTTTAAAGTTGATTGGATTTGCAGGAATGTAATATGAATAGTAAATGATTTACAAATTGGAGTAATGTGAAAATGGAATCCATTTTTGAAATTGTGAGAGATTTGCAGGAATAAGAATAGTCTTACAAATTATGATACTCAAGCAAAAGAAAAAGAATGATAAATATCTGAAGAGTTAAACTTCAACCATATAACCATGAAGGTCATTTTTAAATAATATATTAAAAATGAACATGTAATACACTAAAAAAATTAAATTATCAGTATACTAAAAATAAACTTGTATGTCAATAGTTACTTTGCAATATAGACCATAATTCACAGTGTAAATAATTGTTAAAAAAAAACTCTCAATCACAAGTTGATCTCTTAAGAAAAAAACTTCTCAAATCAAAATTTGAAGAAAACCTAAATAGAAACAAAAAAAAATAAAAAATTACAAACAAATTCCTAAAATTTATACACATTGTGAAGAGAGCAAGTACAATACCCTATACCCCTATGGGCTATGGCCTCATGGATGTTTCAAAATTCTAATTTTGGCCTTGCTAAATTGAATCAAGTATATGTGTACACCATCTTCGAGTAGCAGCTGCAGACTTTCCTATAAATCAGAGTATATGTGTACACTTCCCACCCAAATTTGACATTACAACAACATATAAATTCTCAAATCCTACCAACCTCCTCTAATTGGTCATGAAGACATTAGGCACAACCATACATGACAGACATCCTAAAGAAGAAAAGCACCATGCATACTCTCACTCGTGATAAAATATCATTGACAAGTATATTGAGAATTAGCAAGACAGGTCATTGGGCCCTTCCAAAACCTGAATCACAGCGAAGAAGGAAGAACCAGGCTAGCTTCGCATCTGCAAATGCAATAAAGCACGGCAGTGAAGCCGGAGTTTGCATTTCACCATAGACTTGATAGTTCAATGTACATTAGATGATCACAAACACCAAGCCGGCTTAGAAAAGCAGACAAGGAGATGAATTGGAAAAGCTCAATGAAGACACACCATTCAAATGGTTCCTCCTTTCATGATAATCTGCAAAATATTGCCAAAAGAATGAAATGATACTACATTACTACCTCGTCCTTCGTCTGAAAAGATGTAAATTAAAACAATAACCAAAGAGAAGCATAGAAATTTAATCCCATCGAACCTTGAAATTCTGCACAAGGTGGTCAATAGGGAATAGGAAGAGTAAATTGCGTGTGGCCGGATAAGGCTTTAAGCTATCACATTGAGCAGTATCTCTTCACTTGACAAAAATGAATTTCAGCCACGTAAAGAAGCAGTAATTTGATATATGACATGGTAGGTCTGCCTGGTGAAAGATCAGAATGATAAGGAAATAGAGAAACATAACTATCCCACATCAACTCCACAGTTATCATACACGAAGAATAAGAACACATTGTAACAAAAAGGCAGGCAAAAATAGTTAAGACTTAAGAGGACGGTTGAAGAGGGAAATAATTCAATGAAGGCTAATATTAACTTACACTAGTCCAAGTGAAGGAATACCCATCAGTAGAGAGCAACCAATCGTCAACCTTAGATTGCACATCTAACCTGCTACCATCAAAATCTACTAACTCATTGTCATGAATCTTCGTCTGAGTCAAAATTCCTTCTCTTTTTCTTCCTGCGGGGAGCGCTTTCTCTTCCGCTTAGATCTACCAGAAGACCTCTTATCCCCTTCATAGTCACTCTCTTCTGAAATTTCATCATGATTTAACAATGAGTACTTTGCAGACTTACGAAAACCTATGCCATTACTAACAAATAAGGATTCCCAGGAATCAGAAGTCTTAAATGCTTCTAACAACTGATAATGGAAAGCCCAAGCCTGCAGACCCAACAATTTCATCAATTCTAAGGGCTTTCTTCTAACACACTCTTCAATGATTGGAGCAAAGCTACTGGAACAATTTGAGAATGCACAAATCTGGGAAGCGATACTTTTGATTTTTTCCTTTTCCTCCATATCAGCTTCTTCACGCACCAGTAGCAAAAGTTTACGGCTTTGAATAGTAAGGGCATTCAACAAAAGTAGCTGATCAATAGAACTACTACCATGGCACCTTGAAAGAATGATCCCAAGCCAAGATGACGGATTATCACACTTCATGGTTTCCAACCTTGGGTTAAGATATCTAGGAATCAAATCCAGGAAAACAGATAGCTCATGCTCCTCGAGTACAACAAGAAGATGATGACATAGAGAAGAAAAAGATTCTTCAATCAGAAAAATATCTATAACTTCCCACACTTCTTTCATATTGTCCTTGTACATCAGGTCAAGAAACATTTCAATGAAAAACTTGGTATCAATTGACAAAATCTCACCATCTTTTAATGACTCAGAAAACTCCACAGATGACCAAAATTCTGGCACATATTCAAGAAAGTTTTCTACAGTTCTCTCAACATCTAGATCAAGAAAGTAATGAGGCTTTGTAGCAACCATTGCTGGTGATTGCCCATGTTTTCCCATCCACTCAAGCTCCTCCCAACAAATGTCCCGATTCACAAAAGCAAATTTTGAAAGTGCCTTAGCTCCTTTACTGTGTAAATCACCAGCTCCTCCAAAATTAGAGAACCACTGCAAAATACGTTCTGAGTTCCCTGCATGATTTATGATTAAAATATAAAAATGTCAACCACACAGACATAATGTTGCATTTGAGAGGAAATATTAGTGGAATGCATTGAGGAACTTAAAAATGGGTTTAGCTAAACACACAATTAATCAATTTTAACAATAAAAGTTAGTAAACGATGGCTCAGATTGGAAAAGGTGTACAGACATAAAAATATGGTATGATTTTGTTGTGCTAACTACTATTGTCCAAACCTAATGTACAACATTTCATTGGCGAACCCCTTTTATCCTTTGTATTGTAGAATAAAACCATTGAAATATATAATTTTTAGAACTTTGATCCAACAACTAAATACATTTTTTACACCTTTGTTATCTAATTATCTTTAGTAAGAAGCAGATGACTGAACTTCCGTATATTGTGCTTGTAGTTACTTACTATGTGCAATAAAAATGTTCACTGCTCAAGGTCCCTGCACCATGCAGTATCTGAGGCAATACAATTTGGAGAACTTGAAATGTCTGCTTTCATACAGGTTTCTGGTGGCCAACACAGTCAAAGGACTAAACATTCTATTTATCGTACACTGTATACTAGAGTTTCTAAAGATTTCCAATTCTCTTTAGTGTTAAATCTGATAGGAAATTCACTGCGTTCAAATGACTTGCCTTTAAAGAAATCTTCTAACAAGTAACTTTTCTTGGCAATGATTGGCCCAGCTATTTGTGGCTGCTTTTCAAAAAGCAATTGTAAAATTTGTGCGGCCAGACGCTGCCGCTTTACTGTCTTATACCTTAACAAGGCAACAAATAGCTCACGCTTATGATAGGGGGTAAGAGAACTTATCCCTGCAAGGGAGTCACAAAGCCAAAGCCGAGCTTCTGATCGATGCCCAGATGATATCAAAGACCATATAACAGATTCTAGCTCCTTGAGAAGTGACTTTCTCTGCTCAACTAATATATCATCTCCATTGTCATTTGAGGCGGGTTCAGAGAGAAACAATTGGAGCATCTTATATCTGCAATATCAAATACCAGAACAGTGGAAACTTAATCCAAAATATGCTGTTCAAGAAAGGGGCACTAGTACAAAAGCAACCATTTTTAAGATGTTGATTGCAAAGAGTATCACCAACATGGATAACATGAAAAAAAAAAAAAAAAGATGCCTCTATAATTCCATATCCGCCATAACATGAAATTTATAAAAATGAAAAATATGCAACATGAAAGGATCTCTCAAAATCCTAGAAGAGAGTACCTCAAGAATCATTCTACTGAATAGACTAAAGTAATTACTCCACCAACAGAATCAAGGAGAACATTAACAAAAGTAATTACGGAGACCTGTACCCAATCAACATTCTGAAAGGGTTTAAGCTCTTAATCCAATACTTTCCCTATTATTGTTGCATCATATCTAATTCACTAAGATTGCTTCTTAAACCCAAAAAAGGAACAAAAAAGACTACCCAAGTTGTTCTCCAGTTCAATCAAATAAATAGTAGATAAAGCATCTCAAATGGTGAAAAAGCAGTAACTTTTTCACAACATTTTAAAATAAATAATCTATTTTATAATTTATACTTTCCAAAACATGCACAAGCTTATATCAAGATCTCAAATTCACCAACTTAAATTTAAGCATATTAGGAATATAACTCAAGCAGTATGACATTCAGCATCAAGGAAAACAAAAACAAAAAAAAAAACAAAAAAACAAAAAAACAAAACAAAAACAAAACAAAACAAAACAAAAAAACTCTATTTTTTAATCTTTACTATAATAATTAATCATCATTTTTGGTATTTTTCTTTGCAGCATATAAAAATTATGCACTTCGTAATGAACCTAAACAATAATTATGCTCTTTTAAAGGAAAATTTTACTAAAAACCCTAACCTAACTTACATCACAGCGCACCAGAATTAGAACAGAGGATGCGATTAGCTGAATAGGTGACTACTTACCGGAAGAGGGGCTCGGAAGGCCGGAGAAAAGTGGAGCGCAGGCGCAAATCGTTGAATGAACAACTCAAAATGATGGGCTTTTTACGCAAGTTATTTGAATGAACAGCTCAACCGACCCGAGTATTATAATGGGCTTTATGTGGGCCTGGCCCCAATAACTACAGCCCGCTTATTTGAATGAACAGCTCAACCCACTCGAGGAGCAATCATTATATTATAGATAGACTTTATAATATAGACAAAGTATAGTTCATTTTTAACAAATTGAATGCTCATTTTTAATATAGTGAATGTTCATTTGTAATAGATTATTAAAAAATTAATTTTTAACATTAAAAACGAACATTTAATATGTTAAAATGAATATTTTATTATGAATTTGAGTGTTATTGGAAGACCTTGACCAGTCAAAAGTAATAAAGACTTCTCGTGCGTAGAGTGTACCGAGCAAGGGTGAAAATTGAAGGAGAGTGTACGAGCAAGGGTGAAAACTGAAGACTGATGAGGCAGCTCGCAATTACCACTCGAGCAACTTTCGGGAATTTATAATTAATTTGACGTAAGTTGGAAAAAAAAAAAAAAAAAGGAAAAGGGGTCAAATAGGTCTCGAACTTTAGTTTAAAAGTTAATTAGGCCCTTAAAATTTTTAAAGATACAATTACACCATCAACAATTCATTTAAGTGCAATAAAGCCCAAAAACAAATTAATGACCTACTATCAACAGGTCATTATGGTTCAGGCCACCTTCTGACAATTTTTTCGGCAAAAAAAAAAAAAAAAAGTTAAACATTTATCAGTGATCCACATTAAATTTTGACCCGAAAAGATGATGGGCTTTATGTGGGCCTAGCCCAATAGCGATAGCCCGCCAGTAGGTTCAACGTGTTGCAGAGCAGAAAAAAGATGAGTAGCCAGTAGGGACGGGGGAAAAATTAGGATACAAGTAAGAATCCATCGATACTCACCGTGTTCAGAAGAAGCAGAAAGGCAAATACTACTCGGCAGCTTTAAGGTTTCAGCTTTCAATCCTGTATATCAATCTATGTATCTAATACCTGTCTATATGTATGTGTGTATATACATTCAAACGCGATTATGTTTTTATTGTAGCGGGATTGTCTTCTTTTTTCTTTTTTTTTTCATCGTAAGTATGATCTTTGGTTAAGGTTTTTGGCCTTTGATAATGGGTTTTTATCCGTATCGAGGAAGCAATTTGGCGAAAGGGTATTATAGATTGGGAAAAATGCATTTACAGAAAAAGGATGAATTTTCCTTTTTATACCGAAAATTTGCAGGATGTGATCAATGAAATTGCTGAGGGTAAATTCTGTATTTCTGATTGAAAAAGGTTTTGAATTTGTTACTTGCAGGGGATTTACTGAGTTTTTTGGTACTTTGTTGGATGTTAGTTCTTACATCACAGTTTATTTACTTTTCTTTGTTTTATTGTTTCTTTTTCCCCCCTCAGGTGGTATTGAGATGTTTCCACTGCATTGATAATTCTTATGGGCCAAACTAATGTGCTAAGTCTGTTGTTTGCGGCTGGTGTTTGGGTGGCATCATATGCGTTGGTTGCCGTGGTTGGTATCTTTCAGATATTCAATTGCCTCAGAACTTCAATTCTGGGTTGATAAGACATTTGGAGAAGTGTTTAAATTCTGGGTTGATCAAGACATTTGGAGAAGCATTTAAAATTCTGGGTTGATAAGACATTTGGAGAAGCATTTAAATTCTGGGTTGATCAAAACATTTGGAGAAGCGTTTAAGGGGAAGGAGAATAGGCAAGAGCTGTGATTGGTTATGCTAGCTGGTTATTGACCCTGCAGCCAGTGGAAAGTAGAGAAATCAAACCCTACTAGGTGATTATTTGACCATTTGTTTGATTTGGGAATGGATGAGAACTGAACTTACAATTGAACTCTTATCTCGTGTTTCTGTTCTTTAGAATTTCATCGAACATTGCAAGTAGTAGATATGTCAATCACTGTCAGGTATGTGTATCTTCGTATTTAGATGTTTCATGCTTGCCATTGGTATTCTTATTTATTTTTGTCTGCAGATACTTGAATTGAAGGCCTCATTTGTTGATAAATCAATACATGGCTCCACAATTTCAGAAGCTTAATACATGTTTTATGGAACTGGTAAGCATGATTCATGAAAGCTGTTAAGTTGTACTTCCATTCCCGAGTCTGGAGAAATTCCAATTTAATGAATCGGGATTTTGTCTTGCTTCCAGCCTGTACTTGCATACCAATTGCACGTTTTTGGAGTGTTCAGTGGCCTAATTGCACTTTTAGGAGTGGCCAATTTGAACCTTATTCCTAAAAAAAATTATCCATTATAAAAGTATGGACAAGCCTTTACATTGCACCAAAATTTAATCACGGTTGCTATTAGTTTTAGAACATTTCCCAGTTATGATTGTATCACTTTAAAAGCTTGTGTGTTGCCATAAAGGATTGTTTGCTACGACTTATTCTGCTCCCGTTTCTATGTTATGCTTTTGACACACATTCATCAGAAGATCTTTGATAAGATGGAAAATTCCCCAATGGTGGTTCTCTTTTCTGAACTTTTTAATGGCTTGCAAGTAAGAAATTTTTTAACTTTCTAGTTTCCCGAGCTTCCAGGCCTGTATGTGCACATTTTACTATATAGAAATCTCTGTTATATATTGTAAAATTCTTCCAATTTGCATATTCATCTATAATATTGCCAGCCATAAACGGGCTCCATGAGGCTTATCTGTTGCCTGATAGTCCTCTTTTCCTCCAGGTCAATACACATTTCACGATTACCATTTTGCCGCTTGGCTTGTGTACAGAGAACAGGTAATGTTCCCTAATTCCCGGAGTGATGAATTTTTTTTGAACGTCCTCTGATACTTGCTTCTACTCTGATTACCTGTAACGGACAATTTAAGAATTACGGGGTACCATTTGTGTCTTTTGTTAGGTGTCGAGAAAAGTGAAATATTTATTTCTCTCTTTGTTTCTTTAACATCACAGTCCATGGAATTCCGAGCCTTGACATAATACCAACATTATGTTCTCTTTTCCCGTAGTATACAGTACATCCTGCCACGGATTGACAACTGCATTCAGTACAGAAAGGATGCATTTTAAGATAAAAGATTTCAATGCAGAGGATGGTGATGATGATTGAACTTTGGTTGTTCTTGGTTTTTTGTCCATGAAATTTTCCACCCTTCAATTTTTGTTTTGTTTTGAATGGGTTATTATAGTTGGTTTTTGAAATTCATTACCAAATTGTGAAATTGATTGTGCGATGAGTTTTGGATTTTTTTTTTATTTTTTTTTTTTCACATTTCAATCTGCATCAGCTTGTAATTTTCAGCAATCTTTCCCTTATTGAATAAATTAAAAGAAAAAAAAAAGTTTTGTTCATGCATGGATGTGTAGATAACATGCCCAAACTCAACTGGATTCAGGCACCTTAAGAACAACTGTTATACCGTAGATTATGACTTACATTGCAAGGTGGTCCATTGACCTTTACTTTTAGTATATTGAGAGTTCAGTTTTAATATATTTTAGATTAACTTTTAGTATGTTCATTTTTAGTGTATTATAGATTTATTGTGTTACTACCTAAAAATATACTTACAATACATTAAAAATAAAGTTTTAACATATTAAAAAATGAACATATATCAGCGGTCCACATTGCATTATGAATCATAATTTTACGATATAATTTGTCCCCTAAGAAATGCCAACCTGTATATCACTGCATTATGGTTTGATGTCTTCAGCTATGGCCATTGTGCTATGGCTCAGTTGAGCAAACCCCAAATAAGAAAATTGTGCACAGTTTTTAGAGAAAAAAGTGTGAGGTGGAGAAGAGAGAGGGGAGAGTGTGTTGAGGTTCTTTCAGTTCTTCTTTGTCCCCTTGTGTGGACCCCACAAAGAAAAAAAACAATCAAAAAGTGATACATATTTGAAGTTCTTTTTATTATTATTTTTTTTCTTTTGCTGATTTTTTTTGTTTTTTTTGTTTTTTTTGTTTTTTTAAACTTTCATTCTCTCATTTTTCTCTTTTCTAATCACACCTACAAAAACTCTTCAAAAACCACATCAAGATCTCCACTATTGAGGATGCCCTAAATATCAATTTGGCCTTATATTGTCCCTTTCATTTTTAGGTCAATTTTATCTCAATTTTACATGTTAGAATAATTTTAGGATGTTTTATGCATTTTCCGTACGATTTCTTTTTGTTTAAAACAAACACTGAAACAAAGACATTTTGTTTATAAATTCTTTTATAATGTAATTGATTGATTGATGAATTGACTAAGACAATCTTGGACTAAAGGGAATGGATAGGACATAATAGGTTTGATGTAGAGGTGTTTAGGCGGTACAAGTAATTCATATAATTGCCTAAAAACGAAATTTGGAGACTTAATTTAATTTGGACGACGCAAGATTAAAGTACAAAAAGTTCTGAGCGAAACAAAACAGGTACTTCACTCCATCTTACTACTAGAGTACTAGTAAATCCACAAACTCAAAACAAAGAGAAAAAACAGGGATCGGGCAAAATTGAGTCTTCGATTGAAATGAAAGATAAAACAAAATGGAAATATAGGAGAAATGAATTTGGAGTACGTTGATCACTCATCATCCGAATCATCATCATCATCGTCATTTCGGGCTGCTGAATTTAGTGCATTCAGTCTCTCTATCAACCTAGCCCTCCTTTCATCATAAGTTAGTTTCTTTAGGTTGAACCTACAAATAGACACAGAAGATAATGTGTTAGGTGCATCTCTATAATCAGACATTTGAAAGGATAAATTCAAAAGAACTCCACAAAATATAGCAGACCTCTTGTGCTCCTTAGGTGGCTGCTTCTCAGAACTTCTTCGGGCTTGGATCTGGACGTATAGCAGCATGAACCTTTTTGTACAGAGCCTCAATGTTGTCCTGCTTCAATACCCTTTTTTATGTACTCGCTAAAATGAGTTTGGAATACTTCTCAGGCTCATCTTCATTCAAGCTTGGATAACCGAAAAAATAAAGCCACAAAAAAAACAAGTTAACAAGTGAACAAATAGATCAGCACAGAATTGTGGCACTAGGAACTAGCAAGAAAGATTTTTCAGTCTATAACTAATAAAAAGAAGCTAGTTCGAGAGGAAATTCATCAATCAAAGCAACTGGTTCAATGAATCCTCAGATATTAAAAATGAGGGCAGGAGTAACAACCCTAACAATAGGAAACATCAGTATGTTCCAACTTACATTTCATGTATGCTGCAACATGTCCTCCATAGATGTACTTGCGGTGAACCTCAGCATCAAGGTTCTTGGAACCTTGGTGAATCCAGCAAACCTCTTTTCACTGTGAGGAATATCAAGTCCACCATCTAATGCACCCTGAAACCAATAATAAAATAAATTTGGCATCATCCTTTCTTTAAACTTGGTCCAAATAATATAAATTAGATTTTTATTAAAAACCCAATTAAAATCAGTAGATTGCCAGTAGATGAATGACCAACATAATCAAACAGAGGGATCACACATGAAATTTGTGTAGAAATGCAGAAAGATGTTTGAAACAAACAAGTCTAATGTTATGTGAAAATTGAATTCAATGGTTACATGTTAGATATTGACCAGAGGGTACAAAAAATGCAGTTCCCTGCGTTGCTCTTACAAACCAATATCCAATGATTAAGATTTAAAAATTACCTTCAGGGCACCAAAGACACGGTTCCCAGTGGTTGTTCGGATAAGACCAACATCCAGAAGAGCACGGAAAGGCCTCCTGCTTTCACCAGGTTCAACAGAGTAGTCCTCCCCGGTAGCCTGTTCATAAGATCAAATCTTTTATTAAACATAAACCGAAGTACATACTTACAAAGAAATACTATACAAGAAAGCAACGCCAATTACCACTCACCTCAACATTTCCTTCATACTCCTGATCCATTTCAAGTTTTTGGAGCAGTCGGCGAGCCAAGAGAAGCCCAGTGCAGTAGGCTGAATTGAGGAATAAAAGATGATAAACCAAATTAACAAAATTACATAAAAAAAAAAAAAACAGATAGGCAATGTAGGGATGGGTACCTGCAGCATAATTGGTAAGACCAACTTCAAGGCCATAACGAGGGAGTTCATTAGCATAAGCAGAGGCAAGAATCATATCACCAGCAATACTAGCAGATACAATTTGAGCAACTATGTCCTTGTTGGTCTATGGACAAAGTTAAAGAAACAATCTGCCCAAAATTTAGGCTTCAAGCACAAAAAACAGAGAACATTTTTTGCAGAAACAATCATCCAGAGTATTAATAATGTGTCTTAAATTTTGAAAATATAAAGAGTGGTATTGAAAAACCAAAATAACCAAAATGCAATGCTGCACTAAAAACTGATACAAAATTACAAGAAGCAAAAGCAGCAAGTAAACTTTTTTTTGAAACTGGTAATTCAAGCAACTTGCAGCAGATTGATCAAGATGACATTCAAGTAAAGAAATTGTTTTAGGATACAAATCGGACAACGAATCGGTACTTTGGAGTGTTGTACTTGTTCTTGTCCTGGTTGATCAGCCTATTCCTGGCTCTATAGTCAGTCTTACCCTCTGTGTATTAACAAAATTGTTAAAAACTACAATGACAAAAATAATCACCCAAAATGATTACTACTCTAGGTAATACCTCTCCTTCTCTTGAACTTGACCTGGAAACGCTTGAAGTAAGCCCTTGTCTTTTGGACCTTGATGAAGGCCTGCAAGTGGAATTCACAAAGAGTATCAACACATGATATACTAGCAAATCCGTTCTAGAAATTAACAGCTACACCTCATTTTACACAATACTTTTTTATCTTGATTTATTGACCGCCAACACAAAAGATTTGCATCATAACTTCAAATTTACTACCAAAACCTAATACATGACCCGTGAACTGAAAATTTTCAATTTCTTATAGGATATCGGGGAGAAAATCAACTAAATATGACAGTAAGTTACTAAACAAATGTATACAGCAATCACAGGTCCATAACTGAAATGAATCTAGCTTGCCAAACAGTGATTAAGAATGAACATAAGGCATATACAAATGCATGAAACCAAATGTATACTTTAGATACTTCGTGAAACAGTCAGATTCGCCGCTTACCATTGTTGCTGTCGATGAGCTTGACCCGCGGAGCGGTGTTTCCTGGGGAGAGGGATAGCTTGCTGCGAGGAAGAGCTCGTAAGAGCTTAAATAACTACCCCGTACTAAAACCCTAGTGCTTCGCTCAACCCGCGTTTTTTATTGACCCTGATTCGAACCGGGCCGACGATATGGATCAATGCAGGCCTAGAATCATGCTATATTATTGGGCCTTGAGCCCGCTGTTTTTTGGACTTTCAAAATGTCTTAAAGCATCATTTGTTGAGGTTTTTTGTGGGATTTTAGATTGCTAAGTAAGAAAGAGGAAAAAAAAAATGATTGTTTAACGCGCCCAGCCTAGCATGTGGTGTGTACGCATCGGCAAATTATTGTGTAGATCATGGTCCACATAGTGTTATGTGGACCACAATAAAAAGTACATTTTTAATATACTAAATATACATTATTTTTGTAATCGTAATGAAAGGAACATAGGAGTTTGTCGCTATGTATTTGACCAAATAGAATAAGTGATTGTCTGATAATGAGCAAGGAATATATGTCTTTCTGCTAAACAGGATATATTGAACTCATAATTCATTAGATGCTTTTGATGAATGTCAACCAAGTATCGTAAGTAAATTGATCACGGTTGTTCAATCACTTGATAACCAGAGTCATTCTTTGATAAATGGTCACTATGAGTCAGACTCAATAGAATTATTTTTTCTATCGTTAAGGCGGAGAGCTGAACTAATAATTTTCTTTATTCCTCATGAATCGGATCATTGTTCGCAAACCCAGGATTCTATTTTATCATCAATCCAATACCCGTTCACATTTTTTCTTTTTCTTATCAATGAATAGATCTCTTTACTTGTACAATATACTGAGAGTCTTCTCATTCGTTCCATGCTTATCAGCTCCAATCAGAACACACATCAACAACCAAAAACTTAATTTATCCTCTCCTGTATTTGCTTCCGATATATATATATATATGTGTGTGTGTGTGTGTGTGGGGGAAAAATAACAAGAGAAAAAATTAAATAGACAAAAATGCCCTTATTACAAATAGGAAAAGTCAGGAGATCATAAGGACTAAAATGTCCAAAAAAAACAATAGTCTATATTCTTAAATGACAAATACATAATTGTGAGACAAATTTGAAATTGCCACAAAATAAGGCATAGTACACATTCGGCTTAGTCAACTTCCTCCGTTGCACACCCAAATTATGGACAATTTTACCGCCACCGTATATGGATTCTCTTCTGTCACTTCCACCGTGATCTTCGCCATGTATTCTTCTACACTGCGATTATCTGCCTTCAGTTCCAACATATAAAAAGCATTCACACATTGCGCAGATGTTAAAATTCACAAGTCCCTTTGGTGGAGATTTCGACACTGATCTGCGTCGATGGGAAATCCGTCTGGTATGTATTTGTTGTTTGAAGTTATAGATTATATAAGTCGGTTTGAATGATAGATCCACTGTTTATTTGTTATATATACACACTTGTTTACGGCCTTGGAGAACACATGCTATGCATAACTGCAGTGGTGCAATAGTAAATACTGACGCAGTCCTGAGACCTATTTTCGATTAATTTTTTTAAAAAAATCCTTTGTTCTTTATTATTCTCCTCCATTTATGGGGTATTACTTTCTCTCCCCACTTCACCTCCATTATGTTCATTTTCTGGGTAACTATATGCAACATTGTACTGGACATAGGTTAATCTTGAGTTCTTGACAGTGTAATTGGCTAAATATCAACTTGGCAGTTGGCCCCTATGTTATGCCTGTTTGGTTAATTTTGCCATATCTTTTATTTATTTATTGAGTTTTTTCCACTTTTGGTCCTATGACTTTAGTGCCTCCGTCAATTTAGGTTCACAACTTTTATTCCTGACATAAGTAGTGCTTGACTTTGATTTTTTTTCCACTTTTAGTCCCTTCCGGTCATCTGAGTGACTACTTTTAATCGGAATAAATAAATTGTTATTTATATTTAATTTTAGAGGGTAAATAAGTCCTTTACATCTCTTTAAAAAAATAAACAAAAGAAAAATAAAAATAAAAATAAAATTAAGCTATGTAATTACCCTCTTTTCTTCCCGTATCTTCTCCCTCTCTTACGGTAAGCACACATACGGCTCTAGTTCATGTATTTTTGGGATTATAGCCATGCGGCTATCTGATCAAGGAGACACGGTTTATTGAGTCTTGAAGAAGAAGAAGAAGAAGAAGAAGAAGAAGAGGGTTTGACGAGCTCTCTTGATACTGTTTCAACTTTCATGATCACCATTTCCAATGCGCCTTAGCTCTCACTATATCGTTCCAATATATACAAAAATGCTGGAATGATACTAGAAGCATTACTTAAGTCTCAAAAGCTTCTTGAGTGATAGTAACAAAGATCTCAAACCCGCACTTGATGTTATTATTATTGGAGAATCCTGTACTGGGCGACCAGAACCATTTCCGGTCGAGTTACAGTTCAAGAGGTTGGAAACCAATGAAACGGGATGTAACTAGAACAAGGAGATGTTCTTGTCGCCAGGAGAAGCGTAGCTGAAGAGGTTGAAGTCCAAGGATACGTTCCGAGGATTGGAGGAAGTATATTTCAGTCTATTGCAATGGTGGACAGGGGATTCAAAAATACATGAACCCAGAGCCGTCCATTAAGAGAGAGAAGATACGGGAGGAAGAGGATAATTACATAGCTTAATTTTATTTTATTTTTCTTTTGTTTATTTTTTAAGAGATGGTAAATGACTTATTTACCCTCTTAAATCTAAATATAAATGACAATTTATTTATTCCGATTAAAAGTAGTCACTCAGATGATCGGAAGGACTAAAAGTGGAAAAAAAAATCAAAGTCAAGCACTACTTATGTCAGGAACGAAAGTTGTGAACCTAAATTGACGGAAGCACTAAAGTCATAGGACCAAAAGTGGAAAAAACTCTTTATTTATTTTTATTCATGTCATGATTGCAATAACTCTAGCAATTGCTGTCAATTTAATCCATCTGTTAGCTTCTATTAATAATCTATCAAAATTACCCATTTTGACCTGACCACTATTAATTATTTGATTTAGTTAAAATATCAATACAAATGTTTGTTAATTAGCTTTTTGCAACTCCAAAATGCTAAAATTCAAAAAGTTATTCCAAACAATTTTTTCAATTAACTTTTTCAGAAAATAAATATACCAACAACTATAAGCTAATTTATCAAACACTTTATACAATCAGCTAATCTTATCAACTATTTATTGGCCCTGTTTGGTAAATGGCTGTTAGCTGATTACGTTAATTACAATTAATAGTAGTCAAATAAGTTAAAATTGATATATAGATCAATTTTTTACTAAACAGGATCATAATTCCAATGATCCAAAAATCAATAGTTTAATTGTCTTTGTACGTTTATTTTTAATCGTTTTCAATATAAAACTACTTGTGAAACACATATCACAAGTTTCAAATATTATATACTAAAAAATGTTGCAATGATGCTATGGAGTTAGTGAGACATGATAGCTACGCGCTTAGAAAAATGTGGAAAGATAAAAATGTTCTTACTAAAAATAAAAAAATGACATACTAAAAATATTAAAAAATAATAATTGTTAAATAGCAAAATTAAAATCTAGGACTAAATTTAAAATTATAAAAAAAATAATGGACCTCTAATGAAATTAAAGAAAGAAACTGGAAAAAAGAGGAAACTATGTTCAAAAGGAAAATTGAGCTATTGAAAATTTAAAAATAAATAAATCTTAAATTCCCTCAACGGGGAGGGACTGAGGGAGTCGGTCCCTTTATTTTATTTAAAAAAAAAACTTTTTTTTTTCAGTGATTCAAAATGTTAAATAAAAAAAAAATTAAAATAAGGGGCCGACTTCAATTTTATTACCGTTGGAGTTTAGGGTTTCCTATTTCTACGCAGTTTAGATTTCAATTTGTTTCGATTTTTTCGGCGTTCTCTCCGTCTCAAACACTCTCTCCCACTCTCGCCAATCCGCCTTCCGCCGGAAACGGGTACCGGATGACGTCGAATTTCAGGTTAATGCCGGCCTTCTAAAGGATTTGGAGGGTAAAAAAAGTTGAAGCCATGAAGCTATCTATGATTGGGGAGGCAAAGTCACTGATTTATTCCATTGTAAGTTGCTCTCTCTTGTGTGGTTATCTTTCTGAGACAAATGGTTGACTTCTTCTCTATTTGTATCTGTTACAAATTTATTTTATTATGTCATAATACTTCGGGGTTATAATAGTTTTACAGTTTTAATAACATGATAGTTCAAGTAATGTAGGTCTGTCTCAATCGCTTCTTGTCAAAGAGGTTAAATATTGTGGCAAGGAGGTTCAACACTCTTCGTCTATGAAGTTAGATCTGCCATCATTCTTCAACATGTTGGCTCTCCACTTTTCCGGTATAAAGAGAAATATCCACTAGCTTATTACGGGATTCAATTTTAAGCATCTAACATTCACATCAAGCATTGCCTGGAATAAGTAAGGAAAGGCTGAGAAGGATTGGTTGGAGTAAGCAGGTAAATGTTGTGGTTTCTTGTCTCTCCCTTTATAAGTTACAGAAATTATTTTTCTATGTTTGTTTTGGGCTGGGAAGGAGGGGAGGGAGGGGCAGTGGAATAGGTCACTTAAAGTGGTTTCTTCAATGCAGTTGATTGTATATTTTGTATATGATGTTATGCTTTGTATAAATAGGTCCCTCTGAGATTGTATAATTTTTTCTAATTTTACTGGGGTGATTTTTGGAGATTGACAGCAAGATTTGTCGACTCTGGTGACCGTAAAGGTTTAAGCAGAAACAGTCAGTTTTTTTTTTTTTTAATTAATAATAGTTTTCAAACATGTGTCTGGGTCAACAATTGATGGTCCAGTTTTTTATTTTATTAGAAAAAGGTCCTATAATTTTCAGCCTTTTTAAAAAATAATTTTTTTGTTTTTTTTTTTTTCCCCAGTTTTTGCATCTTTCTTGGGTTTTTTTCACCTTGTTATTTTTGTGCTCTATTTTTTGTTTTTGTTTTTTTGTTTCCATAAGTTTTTCTTTTTAAGGTTTTTTTTTTTTTTTTTTTTTTTTTTTTTTTTTTCAGTTGGTTTTTAACAGTTACTCTACATATTTGTAGTTTTCATTGTGTATTTTCAAAGTTCATTGTACAATTTTTGACATTTTATTTTAAAATACTTATTTTTGCTGTTTTAGTGTTGTTTTCCCTTATTTTTATCATTTTAACTTTTAAGGGTTCATTTTAATTTCAAACTAGTTTTGTGTTTTTAGTTTTGTTTTAACTCTTTATAGTGTAATGCTTTTCAAAATGTTGCTCCCCACTTTTACGGTATAAATAAGAATAGCTCCACTAGCTTATTTGGGATATCAATTATCTAACATTGTACCGACTAGAACACAGCCTGAAGATGTATTGCAAAAGACAATTGAAGCTTGTGTCGTGCAAAGAAGAAAGTCCAATTTTGTTTAGAGTTGAATGGGGTATATTGCTCCAAACCTCTCTCAGCTAGGAAATGCTGTTGTTGCAAAACTTATGGGGACTGCTGGTGGTCTTCTCACCTGCTTGTAATGGTGCAGGTTCTTGGTGCTAAAAAGAAGAACCTTGCTGGTTCTCTAGAGCAACATCCCAAATTCGCATTGAGCAGACAGAAATATTTCAGAGCACACTCCTTTAAGGACGTGCCTGTCGACTGTTAGCTGCGAAAGCTACCCTTGCTGCATGTGTGATTCCATAAGGGAGACCCAACGGGGAAAACTGGGCGATCTCTCCTAGATGAGTTTCGTAAGAAGATAGAGACCACTTCCAAACAGCCTAGACCACTTCCTGTTCCAGATTCTGAACCTAAAAAAAAGAGGGGTGGACAACTGAGGAGATGAAAGAAAGAAATACTACTGATGATTTCTTCCAACTTAAACCTGCATTTTCTTGACTTGTGTGTCAGGTGTGTTGCAAAAAGTTGCAGCCATGAAGACTAGGCAGAGTCACTGCTTTATTCCATTGTAAGTTTGCTCTCTTTCTGAGACAATGCAGAAAAAAAGCTTATTCCATTGTAAGTTGCTCTCTTTCTGAGACAATGCAGAAAAAAAGCTCAACAAAGAGAAGGGAAAAAGTAAATTGGGATAGCCCAGAGTCTAAAGAAAGAAATTACCCACCTTCTCTGACTGGTAAAATAATTGATGAATGGCCCCATGCCCAAGTGGTTCTCGATCACTTGTTGTCAACCACCACAAGCACCCAACAAGGCCCCCAGGCATATCTAGGTCACATCAAGCATTGCCTGGAATAAGAAGCAGGTAAATGTTGTGGTTATATGGAGTATTATTTTTCTATGTTTATTTTGTTTTGGGCGCTGGGAAGGGGCAGTGCTTAAAGAGTGTTTTCTTCAATCCATTTGATTGTAAAAAGTTGCAGCCATGAACCGGGGGGGTGGGGGGGTGGGTCAGATTCACTGGTTCCATTGGGAGTACGAAGAATACATTTGCTGAAAAAGAAAAAGGAAAAGGAAAAGGTTTTATTGCTTGATTTTTTAAACCCCTTTGACAGCGTATTTTTTTTTACTCTGGTTAAAGGTTTAAGTAGAAACAGTACAGTATTTTATTTTAATTTTTAGTTTTCATCTGGTCAACAATTGATCGCTCCAGATTTTATTTAGAAAATCTTTTTAAAAATAATTTTTATTTTTCCCTCTTTCTTGGGTTTTTGCGCTTTGTTATTTTTGTGCTAGTGTTGTTTTTCCTTATTTTTATCATTTTTTAAGGGTTCATTTTTATTTAAAACTAGTGTTGTGTATTTGGTTTTGTTTTAACTCTCTAGCACCCAGCCCCAAGGCACCCCACCACATTGGTTTCGTCAATGCTTTTCAAAATGTTGCTACTTTTACGGTATAGCTCCACTAGCTTATTTGGGATTTCAATTTCAATTATCAAACATTGTACCGACTAGAGAACACAGTACCCCTATTTTCCCATGGATTTCCCCTTTTTAAAAATAATTATTATGGTTGTTTCAGTTACAGCATCAACCGGTGCGAATGGCAAGCCACTGCCTAAAGATGTTGCAAAAAGACAGAAGCTTTTGCTCTATTCAGCAAAGAAGCAAGTCCTAGATTTTGTTGCAGTAGCCCAATTTCGCATTGGGATTCCTTGAGCAGACAGGCACGGTGCTTCGACTGTTAACTGCAAAACTACCTTGCTATCAATCCTTCAGTAGAGGCAAATGCAAGCTAAGAGTTCACAGTCCTCCTATTAGGAGCCTGCCTTGATTGGCCAAAACTCAATGGATCCAAAATTCGGAGCAAAAAAGCTTCCTTCAAAGAAGCAACTGTTGTAACTGCCCAATACATGATACATCAGTTGAACTCTTCTGCGTGAGGTGACGAATGAGAACTTATGGCATCAGTCAGGTATCTAATTCTTTTTCCAATAATAATCATGTTTTTTAAAGCTTTAGTTTTACTTATTGTGCTATTGATTTTGGCTGTGTAATATTCATTTTAACCTCAACTCCAAATATAGAATATTCATATTGTGAGATGATATATACACCATGATCAAACTATAAGTGTTGTAATTGTAATGTTTCTTGTTTTGAGGTTTGAGGTGAGAACCAGTCTTTATAGAAGGAGAAAATAAAATATGTTTTTGTTTTTTTTTTTTTTTTTGCTGCTTTACCTTGAAAGATTACTTGAAATAAAACCGTTATGGATACATTATTTGGTATCATGTGGTATTGTTAATTTTTGTTTTGAGTTGAGGTGAGAACCAGTCTTTTATATAAGGAGCAAATAAACATGGATGTTTTTTTTTTTTTTTTTTTTTTGGTTGTTTACTGAAGATTTACTTGAAAATAAAAACCGTTATGGATAAGCTTATTTGGTGTAACCATGCTTAGTTAAGTCCTGCTGCTTGATGATTCATTCGTTTTTCAGTTTCAACTATCTTCATTTAAGAGGCACTTAACTGCTGGCTGAAACATTTTTCTGGTTCCTGATAATATTGGCAAATTTTTCCAATAGTTTTTTTTTGTGATAATTGTTTGCAATGCTAATAGCTGAGGAGATTAGTTTTGAATTGATATTTTTCTTTCCGGGTGATTTTTTTTATTTTTATTTTTAAATCATGGATTGCAACCTGCACCCCACAATGTGATATTTTGGTGAAAAGAGCATTTGCTGTAATAGTTTTTATTAAGTGAGTGGTAATCTTTCTATTACTCAGGCCCACACATTAAGGTGGGGTCCTACAGCTTCATCTGGTGGCATCTCTACTGTCCGGAAAGCTTGTGGGATACAGATTGGCCTAGAAAATTAATTCAATAATAATTAGTTTGTTTGCAGGACCATATAATAATTATAGTCATAAAGATTTTCAGTGTGCTTCTTTATTAGCTCTGCTTATCCATAGACCACTTTTGTTTTTCTTATGCATGTGATGTTTTGTTTTGTTGTGATATCTGAAATTCTTCTCATTTTTATATTTTTTTGAAGTTGCTTTATTGCTAGCACCTTTATAACATCAACAAGTTCTCTCATTCTTTCAGGAGTGTATAGTTGCCCTCACTTCTTCTGTCTGTGACTTATGCTCTAGATTGATATTTCTCACATTACACCACTATTTTGCTCTTCTGTGTGGATTAGCACTTATTATTTTGCATTTCAGATAAAACAGAGCTACAGTGTGTTTCCTGGTACTTTGACTCTGTGGACTCTGTTTTTTGAGGAATGTCGTGCCCAACTGAGCAGTACTTTGGAGGAGGTAACTGAATCAGGATCACACGTCAAAGTTTATGTAAAAAATGTTGAAAGACGTGAAAGAGGTAGTTTTACGTATGTTATTTTGTAAGATTATACTCATGGTCTTGTAGTGTTCAACAATTAGATAGTGGTAGTATACATGTTTATTATCTGTTACTTTGCAAATGCATTCAAAATTAGGTTTATTATTTAACCCAAAGGAATAGCTGAAAAGGACAAATATTTCCAAGAGCTTAATTTCAATATTTTAAAAGGGAAAATAGTTATGGAATACAGATTTATCCCTTTAATTTTGATGTGATAATTTTCTTATATTCACGTGCAGCACATTCTATCTAATGGCAATATTTGATTCCTAGGTGTAAAGTCAGCACAGTCACGATGTACGATTAAATAAGCTTTCTTTTGTGAGCTCAATCTCAAAAAATTATGTGAGGCAATCCGAAAACTTATGTGAGTACAAATGGACATTCAAAGAGGGAGATGTTGCAGTTCTTTCCACTCCTCGACCTGGATCAGGTTTATATATAGAATTCTTGTTGGAGTTTTGAGATTGCATATCAAATTCTTTTAGCTAACTATGATACGGATTTTATATTGCGAAGATAAATGGTCGTGTGGCTGGGACAGTAAGCGCATAATATACCTATTGATAAAAGGGACCCTCCTGGGGCATCCTCCACTTCTTCAGTGACAACAGGTCAGTGTTCTGCACTAAGCAAATACATTTTCAGGGCAAAATTGAGAAAAGATACTTGTTGTTTCAGCAAAGTTTGATGATGACAATATTCTGAGGAAATTAACAACCAAGGGGCACCTGGTAACTGTGGTGGGCTCTCTTGCAACCACCCAAAGAGAGTATGTTGCTCTGCATGCATTGCGCCGGCTTAATTCACTTTATGATTATGAAGTTTTTGTTT
>VALG01011375.1:0-38342 GCA_009835305.1 Ipomoea purpurea
TGGCGGCTAGGCATGCATGCGTTTTCTGTTTTCGGGATGATACTATAATTATCCCCTATTCCGGCGGTCCGCTGCCTCAAAATTAACATAATAATAATAATAATAATATATAATAATAATAATAATAATTAAATAATAATAATAATGAATAATCAATAATACATAATAATAATAATAATAATTTTAAAACAAAAAATAAAAAAAATAAAACTAGCAGGTAAAAGAACAACCTTATTATGCAAAAAATTAAAGAAAGTGTACTTGCCGGGTTTGAATCAACGCCTTTTAGAATTTATTGGATAAAAATAAATTCAATATTAAATATATTATTACTTATTTGAAATTAAACCAAAAAGGTTTACAATAATGAAGAACTATTTATATAACTTCTTATTCTTTCAATATTTATATCAAACTTCGTGTTTCATTTAGATGTAAACTATTCATTTTAGTAATATGCATGGCATTGGTCCATCAATAGTTTCCTTAATTCGCGTAAATTGTTCATGTAATACACATTAATTTCGTATAATTAATTAATTAATTAATTCTTTCTTCTCTCTCGCATAATTTCCCAATTCTTATAATTACATTAGTCGTTTTTTACCTACTTTTCAAATAGTTGTGTTATTTCTCTTCATTTTCGAGTGTGACTTATTTACATATAGTATGCACAATCAACAGAATTATCATATTCCACATAATCGTCATGATGTTTTACTTGAAATAAAAGAAAATAAGGGATAATGTATTGACTTTCTATCTTACTAACTTAACGATACAATTAACCTATCATTTACATTAATTTTGTCATGTTTTCATCATGCCGTAGAAGTGACCAAGCAAGTTAGAAGGCTTAACAAGTGTGACACTTATTTTATCATTTTATTTAAAAATAAAATAAACTTCTAAATGAACAAGTTATCAAACATTTGACCAAAACAAATGCAACGTGTGCACGTGAAGTGATAAATTTTAGACTTTAGAGAGGTAGCGTAGCTTCAAGTGCACAAAAGATAAGGGCTAATGATTATGGCATAGGATATATATATATATAAAGAGGCATAATGATAGATTATAGCGCAATTATGAAAAGAGAATAAAATAGTAATATTTAATTAAAAAAGTATAATAATAATAATAATAATAATAAAGTTTAAGATGCAATTATATTTATAATCTTTAACACGCATGAACTCTTTTGAAGTCGTGTTTGCTTCTCTCCGCTTCTTGCTTGAATTCAAAAGAGTTACTAACAATAGAGATCATTACACTTCTACTTCTTGGAAGTGATCCGGGAGCTATTATATTGAATTGAAGTAGCTGCAAATTTTTCCATTAAATATATATACATTATGAAAAAATTAGTTATAATCCGCATTTAAAGTGGTGATTTTGTTGTACAATTTTTAGGGGTGTCTATTTTTAATTTGGATCGAATTAAAACCGATTCAATTTTTCCTAGTGAGAGGTGATGTGTATGTATATACTCTTGGTAATTTCATATTTTACTTTATTAGTGGAGAGGAAAATACTCATAAAATAATATATACCAAATGGTAAAAAAGCTGCACAGTTGGCGGCTAACAAGTTACGAATACGTTCAAGTAGTTCTAATAAATGTATGATTTTCACTGGCCTTCTCGACTAGCTTGATGGGTGGTCTCCAATTGACAACCACCTTATTATTATTACTTTTAAAATTTTCTCTTTCTTTCACATGATTGGACAAAAACTAAAAAAATAAATAATAATAACATCATTATATAGGCTTTGCTCTAAACCTCGATCCTGCCTCATATATAGAAAAATTAATTGTTCTATTACTCATAATAGACATAACATAGAATTTGAATTGATGACGACACATCTCGCGCTTACACACTTGGAGGTTGTTGTCACCACCAAGCTTCACCAACCATGTAACCATAAAAACAAATAAAGGTGTGTTTGGTCCAAATATTAGAATTTGAATCAGAATGAGAATTAAATACTTGATAATTTGAATGAATTTTGGTGAAAGTTAGTATCTCGATAATTTGGTAGTAGCTAGAGTTGAATTAGAATTATTATCAATATTGATATTTAGTTATGTATAGTGTATATAATCAGAATAATGGTTTTAATTAAAAATTAAAAAAAAAAATCAAGGCATTTGATCTTAAAGAGTGACAATGAAATCAGCAATCAATGTAATGAGAGAGTCGATGAAGTGAGGAGAGATGAATGAAGAGGCAAAAAAAAAAAGTTATGTATATATATATCGTTTTTAAAAAGTTATCAATCAAACAATTTAGCTATAAGACTCTTTAACATAAGTCATATCTTAAATATGTTACATATTTTAGAAAATATCTACGAGAATAATAATTTTTTATTAAGTCAACAAATGTGAAATAGATTGTAATAAAAAAAAAATATTGATATGAATCAAACTCGAAATTTGTAATTTTCAAATTGAGTTACATTACCGATTTGGTCCCTCGACTATGAGAATTTCACCAATTTAGGTTCTCGAGCTATCAAAATTCCTCAATTTGGTCCCCGACTATGACATTTTTACCCCGATTTGGTCCTAAGTGTTATTGCCGGTCAAACCTAAATGGCAGTTTGGGGATTATTAAAAAAATTATTATTACCTCATCATTTTCAATCCAAATTATTATTATCATCTCCAATTTCCAACCAGTATCATGCACCGGATCAACGAGGCGACATGAAGCGAGAGAGGGAGACCGTTGCTGCCACTAACCTGCTCTGCCCTGCCTTGCTGCTGCCACTGGTCAACACTTCGCCGATCTACAGTCTGCGTCATCGACGTGTGAGGAGCGAGGGTGAGAGTCGCGGGAAGGAGCTAGCTGAAACTAGAAGTTACCGCAGATCCGCACGCGTCGGTGCTCTACTCGCCCACTGATGTAGGGTTATAGTTGTTGCTTGAAAGACAGATGATTTCTCAACTCATTGCTCAAATTTTCGACTGGAGTTGCGCAATTAGGATTGTCGTATTTGGAAATTCAACAATTAGAAGGTTTTTGTTTGTCTGAAATAAGACAAGCGTGAAAATAACTTAGACAGTCGAGTAAAAATGTATAGTCAGAGATCGAAATTTAGAAATTTTGATAGTCAAGAACAAATTAGTGAAATCTCATATTCGAGAGACCAAATCGGTATTTAACTCTTTTCAAATTTTATGCGGAGCCTTGGAGGTGAGGAGCGGGTCGACCCGTAGAAGTGGGGAGTCAGACCGACCCGGGCGGTTGGTGGGGCCGACACAACTCAGAGGCAGAGACCCGCCCGTAAAAGACATATAATTCAACCGCAACTTTTCTCTTACGTTTTTGAATACGCGAAAGTGACACGCGCTTCTGGACTATATGGGCGTAGTGGGCTTTGGGCCCATTGGGCCCCATCCGAAATTCTTTTGTCTCCCCCTGACAGCGACCTCACCGCTGTCTACTCTGTGGGCCTCCCGGGCCCATCTTCGTAATTATTTTCTTCTAACTTTTCTTTTTTAGGCGTTTTCCCTCTTTCCTTTTTCATTTTTTCTGTTCTTTTATTCTTTTTATTACTCCGTACATTATTTGATTATTTCCCCTAGTGTTTGCTAACGTCATTCCTCCGTCAATATGACATGCCCTCGTTTTTACAATTTTACCTTTTTTTTCCTTTTGTTTAAAAGAAGAATTATATACGGAGCAATCCAGATAAAAAGAAGGAAAAAATATCAAATTAGTTCCTAAGTCAAATGGATAGTGTAATTGAGTTTTCTAAGTAAAAAAAGCTTCATTCAAGTTCTCTAAATCGATAAATAGTTCAATTAAATCTAAATTGACTTGTTTATCAGGTTAAATTTATGTGGTGTTGACACGAGTCTTTTTTATTTTATTTTTTTAAAAAAGTGTTTTTATTTATTAAAATTAAAAATATTATTTATTATAAATAAATAAATTAATTAAAAAAAAAAAACAGAACATCGACTATCTGCGCTAGACAACCAGTGGTTGTCCTCTTCACGGACAACCGTAGCTGTTCGGCAAGACGGCCACAACCGTCTAAGAAAGATGACGATGGCCATCCTGTCGAACATCCCTGAATGTTCGTGAAGAAGACATCCACCGGCTGTCTACCGCATTGTTTTTTTTTTTTAATTAATTAATTAATTTATAATAAATAATATTTTTAATTTTTAATAAATAAAAAAAACATTTGTTTTAAAAAATAAAATTAAAAGGACACGTGTCAACACTACATAAATTTACCATGATAAACAAGTCAATTTAGACTTAATTGAACTATTTACCGGTTTAGGGGACTTGAATGGAACTTATTTACTTATTTATTTAAGGGACCTAATTGCACTATCCAAATGACTTAGGGGGGCAAAAAGAAATGACGTTCTTATAAATGCATATTACTATACTACTTTCTCAACCTACTAAAATGCCGCCTCCACTAAGGCTTGAAGTCTTGAACCCACAACTTCTCATATGCAAGTGCAACCTTGGTGCCATTAAATCACAAGGTCTTGACAAATTATTTATAATTTAATTTAGTAATTGTATATAAAATTTATATATTTAGAGATTACATTAAAAATACTATTAACAAAGAAAATAAAATTTTAAAATTATAAGAAAATAATAAAACTAAGAAGTGAATGGGAATTAGTTGGTTTAAGTAATAAATGAAAAATGAAATGAAATCGAGCTACTTTTCATTATTAAGTAGTGGTACTATATATTTGCTCAATTTATTTTGTAGTGTTGTTTGAATATGTAAAATGACACGTAAAAATTTAAATATTTTTTGTTATTGATGGGGAATAAACTCTGAGTCTAAAGTCAAATGGACCCGAGGAGTGGAATTGAAGCTCAAAGATTAATTGGGTCAAGATGATTATAAGAACTCATGAACAAGATTTAGGGGACATATTCAAGAATAAAATAGAGTTAGAGGTGCAACTTAGGCTAAGGATAAAAGTTAATGGAATAAAGGCAAAGACGGGAGAGAAAGAGTATAGAGTTTGTGGTCTTAAATTTCTAGGGTTTGCCATTCATTCCTTTATTTCTCGCTATTTTTGGCTCCAAAAATATTATAAATAGAAGGCTATCTCTCCTTACAAACATCAACATCTTCTCAACAGACACTTAACTTCTTTGGTCTATTGTCTTTTTCATTTTTTGGAATAACTTTCATAATTTATTTAGAATTTGTAATATTTATTATTGAGCTTGGATTCGAGATCGTCCGTTTATTTTCAATATTATTAATAACAAACCAAGTTGTGGTCATATTAATTTAAAAAAAAAAACATATTAAATTACTTTCGAATGAAGCATAAAGACCGGTTAAATTCAAAGTCCTTGACAGCCACATTATTTGAAGTGTGAATATGAAAAAGTAATTTAGATTTGAGCATTGACTAATTTCCCATTGTGACCACCGTTGACTTCTAAGTCACTTGTCTATCATTTGATCATTCAATACCTACACCCCTCTGTCTAGTTTATTTATTATTATTTTTTTCAAATACTATATGTTATAGATTTTGTCATTATTTGAGGATATATACTGAATAAATTTTAGTTGTGCACTAAATAAATCTCGCTCTTATATAATAAAAGATACACCACATGAAAATAAATAAATTTGTGTGAGCTCAAGAGGATGTTTTAAGTACAAAAATAATTCATAGTTTGTAAAACTCCAAACTGATTACAATGAGTATGAATAAAGTGAGGACAAAATCTCTGAATAGTCATCTGATTTTTCGGTTAGATGTCTTTAACACCCCAATAAAGGGCTTCCAAAATTCAAGTGGTTTGATCTTTAATGAATACCTTATATGGTTTGTTCTTCATTGAAGGGCCTTCGGATTCAAATTACTTGATATTCAATATAATGTATATTTTTTATTTTCATGAACAAGCTTTAATGCTTTCCATGATGTTTTCATGGACTAAAATGTACGAGGACATACTTAGATTCGAAATTGTGATCTTTAAATACAAGAATCATACTCTACTACCTATATTGGTACAAAATGAGACTACTAGTTATATTATAAGGGATGAATGTTACATAGATAAACCTTCAAATTTAAATTAATATTCTAATTGGTGGGTTCTGAATTTTAAATAAGATATCCTAATTCGTTATTAAAATGTGTAATCAGACCAATTAGTAGGTTAACAATAGGTTAGGGTAATGTTGGTGCTGATTTGACTAATATATGTATTTTTAAGAGTTGGGGTAGATTTTTTTTTTTTTTTAATATTTTAATTACGAAAAATTTCACAATCGTTGGGTGAAGCTCACCTTGTGATGATAGTCGGCAAATGACCATAATAAAATAAACAACAACACCAGACATTCATGACCATTTAAGAATAAATACCGCCCCCACTGAGGTCGCACCCAGACCAAACTCATGACCTTTCAATTAGAAGAGTCACTTCATATCACTAAACCACAAAATTATCATTCACATTTATCCTTATTCTTAATTTATGAGATTTTATGTCTCTAAATCTAATTTATTTTAAATTAAAGTAATACTATACAAGGATACTTTGAAAATCAATAATAGCCATTATCCAATCAATTTCAATTCTTTCTATGACTAATGATGTGCAATGTTTTTCTTCTCTTCCTACTTCAACTAATCATGACAGTCTCATCACCATTGGCCTTCTTGCCTAATTATAATAAGATAATGGTATACATCCTTACATTTGTCACTCACTTCCACACCCCGACCCGACAAAACATTTAAAACTATATAAATCAACGTGACTCAATGACTCAATAGACATGACCAAATGTCAATGGGCATAACCCCACACTACACCGCTTGTTTGTGTAGTTATTGCATATATTTATGATGTGACATTTTGTCATATCATGAGCGGCTATTTTGGAAAAATAGCATTAAAATGATATTTTAAGTGATTATTTTGTGATACAATTATCAGTGGGGTCTATTTCCGATTTCGATTAGGTCAAAGTGGATTCGTGTTCTTCGTAGTGAGACGAAGAGATTGATATATTGTATGTTCAAAACAGATAATTGGTGAATGAGATATTGATTCTCATAGTAGACCCATTGAGTTGGAAAAATGAAGGGAAAAAGTGAGCACATCATCATCATGCAAAGCGATCCCTGCATAGCCTTCTACCAACTCCTCCACAACTTCAGGCGACGCACGCTGCTCCATCGAAAACATATACGAAAACAACACTCCCTGGTGAATCGTCGCCGGGAAAACACAAAGATCGGTAAATACTAGGCAGAAACCCTAGAGAGAGAAAAAGAGGACTTCAGAAATTCTGGACAGACACATAAAATTAGACGGAGTGAATAATATTTTTCGAAATTAAATGAAGTCGTGATGAATAAGGCGTGTCCAAGATGAATGTGATGACAGATTGATGTGTACTTTTTGTTGGTTTAATTAAGGCATGTGAAACCGTTATTTGATCTGAAATGTATTTCCTTGTAATGTGTACATTCATCTTGCGATAATGGATTTATTTATCACTATATGTTGACCTAATAAAAGAAAAGGAGAAAAACAAACCATTTTAAATTAAAAATTTAATTCTAACCTTAATGAAGGTAAAATCATACTTTTGAGTGTTCAATTAATTCTAGCCTTAATGAAGGGCATGGGATCTCCAAGCGCAATAGTTATGTTGTGGAACCGTATTCATCATGTGCATGGTGAATACGGAATAGATCCATAAATTTTAAGTTATAGATTCATAATTTTTATACTATAGATTCATAATATCTATACTGTAGATTCATAATTTCTATACTGTAGATTCATAATTTATGTACTGTAGATTTACTCATTCACAATATCTGTACTACGAAGACGAAATAATGCGATTGCGAAGAGAGAAACGTCGTTAACAACAAATCAAAAACAAAATTATGAATCTACAACATAGAAATTATGAATCTACCTCTGTGTTCACCATGCACATGGTGAACACGTTTTCACAGCATAATTTGCCGTCCAAGCGTGGTGTTTATATTTATTATTAAGGTGTTGGCCCAATAAAAATAATGAAAATCTATTGGGTTTAGAAAAGAAAGAAACCTTGGAGCAAAATATTAAAGGAAATGCTGGCAAGGGGTATTAAACCCACAACCTACATTAGACAACACACCCCAACCCACCAAGCAATTACTTATCGGGCCTTGTTTGGTTATCGACGGATCTGCCATTTTTTGGCGGATCCACCATTTTTGGCGGTTTGACATGGTCAAACCGCAAAAATAAAAAAAAAATTTGGTTAACAGCGGTTTGCTCCAAACCGTTTTTTTCGCAAATGCTGCAAAGTGCAGCATTTGCAGTTAGCGTTTTGGGTAAAATTTATTTTTCCCCAAAACGCCCCTATTTACATATTATTAAAAAAAAAAAAACTGTAAAACTTCTGAGGAGCTGAAATGGCTCCTCAATGTGCTGGGCACGAATGAATTCTTGGAGCCTTGAGGCCCTATTTTAGGAGCCTCAAAGCTCCATTCCCACTTTTCCCACCGATGTGGGACGGTTGGAAAAGTGGGAATACAAGAGCCAAGAGCTGCTCCCTTCTTTCTTTCTTTTATTTTTTTTTTTTTTAATTATTATTATTATTAATTATTAATTATTAATTATTATAAGAGTATATAGGTCATTTTATATGTTAACCGCTAATTTTACCAAACACTTTTTTATAAATCGCTAATACAATTTGCTGGTCAAACACGCTAATACAATCCGCTATCTGATAACCGCTAACACAACCCGCTACCGCTAACCACTAACCGCTGATAATCAAACAAGCCCATCTTGTGTATGGATGGCGAGATACCCCACTTATGTATGAGAAGTGCTTTGAAAGTAAAGTAGTTAGTGGATATATGTGTGGCGAAGAATGAAGACTAGCGATATTATACATTTGTCAACCATTCGAAAGACCCTCTACACTATATTAGGCACCCTTAATTCTTCGTAAAATATTTAGACCAATATTTTTAAGAGTTTAATTTAAACTATTGGTTACGTCACCACCACACACACATTAATAGATTAGCGAAGCTAGTTGTTCACCTCTTTAGTTAAAGACTTATAGCACCGATGCTCAATCTGAATCCAGGGGAATGGGACACCATTCCTCCCTCTTGTATTTCAGACTGATTTCTACTGCTTAATACTCCGTAATCCTATATTATTTTACTTTAAAAAAATACAATATTAATATAATTGAAAATTAAAAAAATCATTTTCCAAAAATATACCATTGACAAGTAAGGGATTGTGATTTGTAATTTCAAAATTGGAAACTAAGTTATAAATGTCACTACACTTGGGATTAACTAACATTAAATTTGTATCGAAGTAGTTGGTGAAAGGAAGAAAGCCACGTTGCTATAAATCAAGATTCGAGAATGTTTGGGCTCAGTCCAAATTTGAATTAATTGACCCAATCATTAAAACAGGCTTACCAAATCTTTCAAGTTTCATTAGCAATTTTTGGATCGTTATGATGGCCGACCGTATGCAGAGGTGCACTAGTTCACATATGAATTGGATCATAGTTTTTATAGTTATAGACCGAATAATTTTTAAACTATAATTTTTTATACTGTAGATCTATAATTTCAAATCGTAGATTCATAATTTAAATATAGTAGATTCATAATTTCTATACGCATATTCATAATATCTGTACTGTAGATTCATAATTTCTATACTAGATTCATAATTTATAAACTGTATAGTTACAATATGTAATACATTTGAAAATAGGGACAACAACACCACTAATAAGTTCAGTACTTGATAATGACATATTAATGTAGTTGTATAAATTAAATTTCTTAATTTACCAACATCTTCTACGATCAACAAGTCAACTCACTAATCAAGCAGCAACAAGATTTACGCAACCAGCCCCAACTAAATCGCATAAACATGCAAAAGAAATGGTACTATCATGCATGCACTAGGCTAATTCTAAAGGCAATAGGCGATCGGACAGCCGCACGAATAAGCGATAAACAAGAAAAATAAAAACAGATGTTCATCCGAAAAACCTTAACAGTTAGGATGGGAAAGAGTGTGAAAGAACTAAAAAAATGTCATATACATCTAAGCAATGACATCATATATAATTATATACTATATCTATCGCTAATGAATGACCATATGAGGTCATCATACAGTAATAAAATAAATATATTGCAGTGCAACTATCCATACAAAAAACTATACTAACAGATGAAAATTGAACAAGAAACTCCTGCGATTCAACAATTCCTACTAAAATATTAATTACATGCATCAAACAAGATGAATCAACAACTAACAACATTAATATTTAGAATTAGATATAAATAATCAATCCAACAACTAATATTCACCGTCGTTTGGATCATAAGAATATATAGCAATGAGGTGCAGGGACAGTTAATTCAACCACACTTTCTTTAATTCAGCTTTAAGATTAAAAACTCATTAATATCACTTCTTGATTCTTTCATAAAGTTTTATAATATTAGCTCCATCAGCAACCTCAACCTTTTTGACACACCATATACCTAACTCATGAGTTTGTTTATTATTTAAAAAAAATGCCGATCCCTTTTTCCAAATATGGATATTTATTACTATAATAACTCATTAAGAAGTTAAAGTTCAACTTGACCGATCTATTATACAACATGAAACGTAACATGGTTAAGAATAATCGAAGAACATAGGATCAATATTGAACGAACAGAAACTAAGGTTTCGTAAAAAAAAGATATAGATCCTAAATAAGCATATACAACAAATGGTTATTCAAGCTACTAAGAACTAAGCTAGCATAGTAGCTAAAGATAGAAGTTCATGTTTAAAATCAAAGAATTAAATAATATTCTAAATAATGAAAATTGAGTAATAGTATATAATGCAAATAAATTTAATATGTACATAGGGTGTTGTAGTGAGAAATACCAATAAAACAACACATTACATCAAAACAATTAATCAAGTCAATAGAACCAAGGTAGAACTATAGTCAAGCAACCTTGGATGTTTAATTTAATAAAAATTAGCCCAACCCATAATTTCGGATACAATGGCAGAACGCGAGCAATGGGAGACAAAATGCCATGTAATATTCCCTCCGCTTTTCCCTACCAAAAAACAAGTGGGGACCTTACTTCATTAATAAAAAAAAACATTAAAAATTTATTTCTAATTAAATTAAAAGAAGAAAAAGAAAAAAAAAAAAACAACAGCTCTTGAGCCATGGAGGGCGAGCTTTCACACGGATGAGAGCCCGAGTACTCCTGGAGGCGGCTTCCAGCAGAGAAACAGGGTGCAGAATCCAGAGCGCGGACGAGGTGACTGGAGGAGGAGAGAAGGGGGAGAGCAGGGGTGGTAGCTGATTCTTGGAGGGGAGGCAAAAAACTGTGAAAAACGTAAAGACAAGCATAGCTCTCAAGAAGGGGGCCCGAGAGTACGCGAGGGGGGGGGGGGGAGGCAGCAGGAGGGACTCGCCGCGGAAAAAGTCATGATTAGTCCTAATAGGACGGATGACGCTGTCTTCAAAAAATGTGTGGGGGTTAATATATTATAACTATCATTAAAAACTGTTAGATTTGTGTAAATGTTGGTTATCTGTGTTTTCCTTTTTTCGTGAGATTAGTATAAAACCCTCGGGGCGCGTAGACCTAACGACAAAGGGCCCACAAGTGGAGAAACCAGCCTAGGGTTGGGGCCCATACAGGGGGGGGTGGCCGCCCAAAACGTTCCGGGGGGGGGCCGAGCGGTCAAGACATCAGGGCGAAGATGGAAACCAGACCCCAATACAAGGGCGCGCTACGAAAGGTGTCCTTACGCCAGACGTGAGCTGGTAGCTGCACGCTTATAGTCGTGGAGTGCCTGTTTAAGACAAGGTTGGTATGTTCCCACCGATGTTTACTATCATTTTGTTCTTCCCCGCGAAATCTCATTTCTTTACCAAGTACTCCTAGAATTTACTTTCAAATCTGAAATAAACATTTATAAAAGTCGGGGATTAATTCATAAAAGAAAGAGAGAGGAAATTTGCACTTCATACTCGGAGGAGTAAAAAGAACAAATATTGAAATTACTGAATTGTCCATTTATTTAACACCAAATTTGACGAAATAACAAAACGGAAGACTAAATTGAAAAAAAACACAAAAGACTGAAATTACATTAGTTCACTAATATCGTTTAGAATGAAATTGAGAAAAACACTATAGTCACCGATATCATTAAGAACAAGATCGAAGTATGAAAAATAATTTCGGCTTTGCTTTAATGCTTTTATGTGTGCACTATTAATTATCCACAAATGCATTATTTTTTATATTTTTTGTGTGTGAGAGAGAGAGATTGCAGGAGATGGAAATCTGTATATGTTCTTCTCTGCTAGCTAGCTAAGCTGAACATGGATTGCAACATCAATATTTAAAGCTAGCCTTACACCAAAAGGGATCTAGGAATCCATTCTCAGAACCAATCATTCATACTATATTATTTCTTTATTTTTTTTTCTTTTCTCTGTACTCTTTAATTAATGGTTATCACTCCAAAGCATTATAAATTTCTTTTCCCCAACTTCTGCAGTCCAATAATTTTGACATTTATATACTATATAATATTTCGACACCTTTTGCTCATGCAAATGTTTGTGTATTGTATGTATTTTTATATCTCAAAATGATGAACCTTTAAGATTGGCCTGATGAATAATATAATTATTAACTAGCCAAAAACTTTAAAAAATCAAGGCTAGAAGACAGACCCTGGACACATAGTTACATGACAAGGCAACTTTATTGTTTAATTATACATTTCATTCTGAAAATTCATTTCAATCCAATTATATAAATAAGAAAATTATAAGGTCTCTGATCGGTTTTCTTACACTAAGTCAAACTCATAATATTCTTGGAGTTAACCAGATGTTATGACTACATTTACCATCCTAACTTTACTACAACCCGCATTTATCATTAATTAAGTGGACTCATACAAGAGACACAACGAAATATGAACAATAGACTTTTGTTAAAAATATACTTATTCTTTGCTTTTCCTCTTTTGGACCTCTTCACATTCAATAATAGAGATCAAAAAGCAGGTAAAAGCTTAAAACAAATAGAAGCTTCTAGTTTAATTTTATTTATTTTCAATATAATTCAACAGATTCTCAACTCATAAAACATTAAATTAATACATTGATATACTTAGGTATCAACATCACTAATTACAACTTCGCACAATTAAACACGACAAAACACAAATTCAATTCCAATAAACACTTCTGAAAATTATATGAATCCCGACCCACGGCTAAAGGATCCTTAGAAGTCAATTCGAGAAGTAAACAAGTAGGTCGGAGATGGCAATAAAGGGTTTTGTGCGAATTCGCAAAAGTGTAATGAAACACCGCAGACCTGTACGACTGATTAAATCCCTCAGATAGGTCGGAAATTCCCATAATTCCAGCAGTGGAAATCTAAAAGTCTGGAAACAAAATTTAAAGAGTGCGAGCTACCATCCAAGTCGAGATGACCTCATTGGAACTCCAATAAATCAACACTTAATCAAGCTGCTGGCACTGTTGAGAGACATGAATTCCCAAGTCACTAATGATCCACATCTATTGTAGGTAACTTGGTTCATATAATCCCCAATGATTTGTTGTGATTCAACTAGGGATGCCGTGATTGTTCAAATATATACTTGTACAATCAACATTATAATTTACAACCCATAATAATAGATGAAAATAAAATAACACAAAATAATAAGTAAAATAAATAATAATAATATGGAATAATAATAATGTTGCATATACATACATAGGGGGCAGGGGAGAGAGTGTGATAGTGCGTTGTGGGAGGCCTAGAGAGAGATGAGAAGGTGCACCTACTATCCCTAGATCTTCGGGGTCTCCAAGAACTGAGGAGGGGAGTGAATTTCACCAACTCCCCTCATCCTCCATTCTAATTGTGAAGGAGCACATTAAGATAATAATTATGTAAGGAGCAAAAAACAAGGTCTGTGATGCCATAGTTTTTGAGGGGTAGTGGTGCTACATCAAACAAATCGCACATTGACAATGTGGGAAGTATGGTGTGGAAGTAGATATAGGGTAGTGGTTATACGTTGGTTTTTTTTCCTTCTTTCGGACTTTTAAACGTGACGATTAAATTGGGAGTTGGTTCGGTATATTGAGTATGGTGGTGGCAAAGACATTCTTATTGAGGGAAGGTATCGGTGGTGTTATATGGGAAGAAAAGGTATGGTTAAATAGGTATTGAGTTTGTTCGTGTAAACTGGTTGGGAACACGATATTGAGTGTGTTGGAATGGGAGGATAAGTAGGAGGGGGGAAGGTGAGGTTAGAGGGGTGTAGAGTGGATCAGAAAATCGTGTGTAGGTGAAGTAAAGTGAAGGGGGCGGAAGTGGGGGATGAAGGATAGGTGGAGAGGTAGATCTATCTCTTTTTTCCTGCGAGAAGAATCTCGGATATCTTTTCTAATTATCTCATAAAATGAACACAAAAGCACACATCAAGGTAAGGATGCAGAGAGAGGCACCGAAATTTATTAGGGAGGGTACACGCCCTCTATAGGCCCATAAAGTGACTTAATAGTTACAGAGAATCCATAATAGCTTTTATTTTAAGGATATGTTTATTTGTTCAGTTGGAATGATATGGAACAGTTATGTCCTTTTTTTTTTTAAAAGTAAAACGTATAGTAATTGTTTGAAGTTTTAAATTTTATTTTTCAAATCGTGTGGAGTAAGCTTCTATAGTTTTGCATGTCAACAAAATCTAGCAGTAGATAGCTTCTCCACTTAAAATTATTTAAACTTTATAGAGAAAGAAAATTCCTTTTGTTTTTCGGTTCACTTATTAGTTTTATGAAATAATTTGTTAGTGTGTTTAGCATATCAAATCATTAGTATCCTGACAACATCAAATCACAACGCACCACACTCAGATCAACAGTAATCCCTTGGGTGTTTCCCCTCTTGCGGCCTACTCAATTATATTAATTATTATATTATTATTATTATTATTATATTATTATTATTATATTATTATTATTATTATAAATTATGGTTTTTTGTCTGTGTCTGTGGGTTGTATAAAGAACTTTATCATTATAATACCACCCCTATACTTTTAATGTAATATTATATAAATTGGATTTTTATTCGCTACTAATGATAAATTAATTATCAAATTACTATCACGAGTTAATAAAAAGCTAATTTATAAAATAATTAAATATAAAAAATTAATAAAATATAAGAGATTAATATTAAGATGTAAATTTAATAGGAGCTAGAATATATCATAACTATTATTAGTGTTGTCGTTGTTATTACGCTGTTGTTTTCAACGTTGTCTCTTAGTGTCACGCTAATGTGCATCTTAACATATGCTTACACCAACCAATGAATCATAACTTAGTGATTGAGGTAGGACTTGTGAAATTCAAATTTTATCAAGTAGTGTAATTAAAATTTTGTTGCAATTAGTATTTCAGAAATTGCCAATTATTATGTGATGAATTTTGTCAACTTAAGGTATTTAGGAAATAACACTAGAATTAGTTTCCCAAAAAGTTAATGTTGTTGAAAAGAGGCTGGATAACCATGGGTTGTCAAATGATGATTTGTAAATATTATCTGGCACATCCTTTTATCTGGTTAAAGTCTATCATTTATTCGGTCTATGATAGAGATCAGATGTAGGTCTTTGTCTAGTTAGAAAGTAAAAGTTTAGATATCTTCCCTTATAAATAATAAGGAGGTATTTATACTACCATTAGCATATATTGTATGGGACTGACACTATAAATACACCTAAAAAGTTAAAGTTCATATATTATTTTATACTCAACAAATAAATTATATTCTTTATGTGCTTGGAAAAAAAATGCTTAGGACAAAATATTCTATTGTGATTTTGTAACTAATAAAGAATGAATGCTTTAGAGTTATTAGTGAATTTTTTAAAAGTGACAAACACTTTTCCGTTATATATATGCTTCAACTAATAAATTAAATATTCTATTGTGATTTTTTATAGAAAGAAAAAGGGGTTAAAAATTGCCCCTGCTGGCATTCTTTGAGAATCATCAGCTAAGGATTTCTTTATTTGACCTTTTATTACAAGGAAGTGAATCTTTTGAGTGTGCAAAGTGCCTTTTTAGTTTGAATCTCTCTATAAGAAATTTCATATTTTATTTAAAATTTATGAACGCAATAACTACGTTTAATTTCTTGAGTGATAATTTTTGTAAGAAATTAATAGTTGTTGGATGTTAAATATTAGTTCTGTTATAATGAAAATTTAATTGAAAGTATGAAAAAACAAAATCGATGCCAATCACCTTGTCCTCAGTGGATGCGGTGTTGACTCTTTGTGCTTCAATCGATTGAGAAAGTATGTATAAATAGATATTACAATGTATGTGTAGCCCAAGCTAAGTACGTATAAAAGAATGTTTAATTTAAAGGTAAAATAATTTCTTCTAACTATTAGAAATTGGAGTAAGCAGCATAATTACTGTCTTCTAGTAAACTTATAGTAATGCAATTAAGCCATTTTTATTGATTAAAATTAGCTAACTTCACATTCACATATATTTTAAATGGTGATGTGTAATGTATTAAATAAATAAATATTATTATTATTATTAATTTTTTAATTGTTGATTGTCATGGTAGCATTTTCTTTTTCCAAATTATATCGTCTTCTGGATTGAAAAGTTAATTGAAGAGTTAATGGGCGGAGGGACGTATTTAACCATTATTCAAAAGATTATGCTTTAAATAAATAATGCATAATTTAATTATTTTATTTAATAAGGTGATAACGAAGTTTCGATGCCTGTTATTATAATAATTTTGTTGAGGAGCATTGAACTTGGAATTGTGTGATGAAAGCATAATTTACTTGCACTATTTATATTTTATAATTGTAGGATTAGTTCAAAATTTGACTAACAAAACGTATCTCTATCTCCTTTGACGACTACATAATTTATATATCTATTTCTTAACTCATCGTTGAAATAAATAAATAAATAAATATTAATTAAAAATAATATCTCATTTTCTTTCCTTTTTTTTTTTTTAATTCTTTTTTTTTTTTTAATGAAAAAACAGAATGGAAGTTAGCTGATACACGTGAAACACGACACAGGGCTCAGCGTAACGTTTGTAGCGTAAGGTATGTATTTGGAAAATAATTTAGATAAGGTTTAAATATGTAATAGATCCAAGTTGGTTACATTATTAGTTTAGTAGTCATTAATTTTTAAATTCGACGTTTATTGACATTCTTAATTTAAGTTAATTAATGACAAAATTTAATATACACACTCGGGTAGTGGTTACATATGCGTAATTAAATATTAAGAAAGTGTTTCATGTGTTCTAACTAATAGAATTAATATGATTTTGTCCATAACATTTTTACATGAATATTCGTTCAATATTCGTTAAATATTCGTTCGTATTAATAAGAGTTAAATGAGTTAATAATACTCGTTTTGTCCCTTGACTATTAGAATTTCACCACTTTGATTCTCGACTTCCAAACTTACTTAATTTCATCCTCAAATATGGAATTGTTATATATATATATATATATATATATATATATCTTTAATCTTTTAACTATCACATTAACACTCTATCTAGATTACCGGCCACTTGTTGAGGGCATTACAATCTATCAGTGTTTCACATTACAATGTAGACTATAATCTACATAATAATTTGCTTGTTGAGGGAGTCAATTGTATTATTTTTAAGTTGAGCAACATAATTACATTTTCATGTGTTTTGTGACTAATTTAAGCCTCACTCATATTTTTATTAATTAATATTCTTACCCTTCAACATTATATATGGTTTTTCAATATATTGTTTAAATTTTAATTTTAATGAGGGGATTAATTAATTGCATAGTATTTTTTAAAACAAGTTAGGATTTAGTTTGATGATGAAATAAATAGCGTATCGATGGATCCCTTTACGTGTAAAGCTAAATATTGAACGTTTTGATTAATTATGGTATGAGGTAGTCTTGTAAAATAATTGATCGTTCCAAAACCAATTAAGAAAAGCTAATTAATAAATATCTCTCGGATCTAAAATTGAATGCCATTTAATCCGACAAAATCCTCTAAATGCTTACCAATCTAGTATACTACGAATCTACGATATACCTTTCTTAAATTTTACTTCATATATAGACAAAGTTGGTAATAGTTTATGGAAATGGAAATCCACATAGATGGAAGGTTGGAATGGATACATTTAGTGGATTTAGTTTAAAGTATTTGTTTAACCTCAAATAAAATGTAATATAATTAGTTTGGTTGGCGTGAGTAATCGTGCACTCTCATTTTTTAAGAGATGTCGGGAGTTTGAACACCCTCTCATATGGAAAAATCAATTTGGCTTCGCCTCATAATTGAGGCAATGGGGATATATTAGTCTGAGTAATAAAGGTCACAAGTTTGATTCCTGTCAACACCATATTGGTTGAGCCCATCATATGGGTCTTTCCAATTCGGTTTACCTCTCTCCAACTGTGACCAAACAACATGTGGAGCGTCAAGTTCAACATCATGTCATCTTAACGTGACATTGCCTACTATGCAAATATAAGAAAATACAATTTCAGATTCGTTTTTAGTTATAAATTTTGGTATAGTGGTAAGTATATAAGTCTAACAAGACCTTATAGTGAGATTATATATTTATTATTTTATATATTATATGTCTGCTTTATTTTACCATGTGTATCGTACGAATTATACTCTAAAAACAAAATTATTATGGTTATATTTGAATGTTTATAACACTTTTTCCAAAAATAAACAAATCTTTTGTCAACAACACAATATTATAAAATTTTTATATGTTTTCATGGCCACATCAAAATATGATATATTTTCCCACCAAAATTCTTAATATAGATTTTAATCCCATTAGAAGTTAGAATTTAAAAGAGTTATAAAGTGGTGAAACTATACATGGGAGGACTGGTGGACCTTCTTGCTTGTGATGTTGGAGGAGTTCTTGATCGTAGAATTAGATAGTTTTGAGGCTTAGCTTCTTTTTTCTCATCAAAAATAAAATAAAATAAAGTGGTGAAATTATACATACTTGATATAATTATTTACTAGTTGAGAAGAAAAAAAACAGATCTCTATAATGTTTTATATTTAAAAATTCATATTAATTATTATACTTAAATGCAAAGTATTAGGTTATGAAAAGCGTGACAAAGAAATTCCATACCTAAACCCAATATAAAATTAAAAGACAGGAAAGAAAAAAAAAAACAGACACGCACGAGGATTTGTATTTTATATGAAATACATCCCCTTACAAAAAGATAAAAAGGAAAAATGACAAAATGTCTTTTATTTTTCAACAACAAAAAAGTATTGCCAATCAATAATTTAAGTGAAGAATTTTTATTGGACGAAGATTTTGGGAGTAAGTCTCGTATTAATTATTGAAATGTGGCGTTGATGACTGTTACGTAATTGTAAAAAAATATACGAAATATATATAAAGTTATATTTTCATTATTAGTTATAATTTTTGGCATAAAATAAGCGTTTAATCTTAACAATTTTTTCCTTAAGTAAACAAATTAGATTCAACTTTGTGAATGAACCCAATGGAGTAGCATGCGCATAAAAAGTTTGTCAACACTTTCTTGTTTAATATAAGAAACGTTCGGATACAATATTGTTGGGCCAAGATCATCCGTGGTGATGAATGTTACACAAATATAGAAAAATAAAGTTAAACTTATGTTACTAAATATAATTTTTGACATAGTTAAAACTTAAAGCATTTAGTCCTAACAATTGATATCAAAGCAAGTGACATCGCTACTGACCATAACTTTTTATATAGCAATAAACATTCTATTTTAATTTTAAACATTCTATTCTAACAAATTAAAAATTTATTTCAATATGACGAGTAAATATTATAATTGGAATTTCTCAATTTAATAAATACATTACAATAAATTTTCAAATAAGCGAATTAATACTTAGAAAAAGATGAGATTAACACACCAACCAATCAGATTGATCGAGTGTTTATTACTATGTCAAAATTATAACTATTAGCTAACAAGTAACTTTATTTCCTAACTGCAATTATCATCATGTTTAGATGACATGATATTGGACTCACTCTCTAAACTTCCGCTAAACAACTGATATAAAATTATAAATTATACAATAATAATCATACATTAAAGAAAATCATTTATGTTATAAAGAAACGTAAGTTGTGAGATAACTTGATTGGCAAAAAGTCACCCTCGTGACAGAAGGTAAGCAAGAAAGAAAGTATATATTATATTATTATTATAATTTCTATAATATTAAAATGAATTTAAAAAATGGGCGATCAAAGAAAGAAACGCGTAGGGGAAAGAAATCAAAAGGAATAATTGCATATTTTAAGAGTTCATGAATCACTGACACAATCGCTATCAACTCATAGTCTTCCATCCATGACCAACATTAATTAAATTATTAATAATATAAGCAACAACTTATGCAACTTCACAAAATTAATTAATGTGCTATGTATCTATCAACTAGTATGTCTCTCTCTGTCCCTATATATATAAAGATTATGTGAAAAATATAAATTATTTTTTGCTGAACTGAGACTTAGAGAGTCAAGTTTAGCATCATATCATTAAAACGTAACGATTGCTATATAAGTATAACAAAATAAAGATTTATCGTTGCTATTAACTACGGAGTATAACTTTAATCGTATCATGTAATTATTGGCCTAATACTATTGCTCACTCAAGAAGTTGGCTCTTTTATTCGCTTTCAAAAAGAATTAATTACTATTAGGAAAACATAAACCCAACAATCCCTAAAAAACAATGAATTAACATCATTTAAAGCGTATGTATTAAACAATTAGATCTACAATATACATACAGAATAGTTTATAATAAAATCATATATATAGGGGGGGGTGGGTGGGGGTAGAGAGAGAGAAATATATATGTAAGGAAATGAATCACATATACAAATCTAAATACAATCTGATCCAGCGATGCAATAATTAGTAGTATCTGTATCTATAGTCGATACACGAAGTGTTGACAGCTTAAAAAGCAAAGACTCTTGGGGATCTCTGATACCATCCTCCCTCCGATCCTGTAGTGTTTCTGTGTTAGTTCTTAGCTACAATCTGCACCTTCATCATCTGTACGTGAATTGAAGCAAAGAGATTAAAGTTTCTGCAAACAGATCAGAAGAGAGAGAGAGAGAGAGAGAGAGAGAGAGAGAGAGATGAGTTATTATGGGGAGAGAAACCTAGGAAATCACGAAAGAACAGGAGGAGCATCGTCGGGGTCGTCTCGGAAGAGCAAGAAGAGCAATTCGGAGAAGCCTAAACAGCCGCAGAGAGGTCTTGGGGTTGCCCAGTTAGAGAAGATTAGATTGCACACCCAAATGGGTTGTGCTTATCATCATCTCCCACCTCCGTCTCTTCACCATAACCCTTTCGCCGCCACTAATCTCTCCCAGGTCTCTCCCTCTCTCTCTCCCTCTCTTTGAGAATCTATATATATATCTGAGATTTTCTTGATCCCGATTCTTGGTTGTTTACTTATGTTGTTGTTCTTGAAATACAACAGGAGGACATGAGATTGCAGACACCTTCTTATTCCTCGTCTTCATCATCTTATGCTTGTCTTCCTGCTTTTCAAACCATGGTAATATATATATATCTAATTATCTATCATACAACACTACTACAGTTTGCATGAAAGGAATTATTATTGTTTTTTTTTTAAATTATTCTGGAAATTAAAATCTTGAATTTTCTTTAATTTCATATTTCCAAGAATATGGGAGGGCTTCATAAACCTATCTCATGAATCATGCTTGTATATATAGTCAACCCTAGCTAGATGAATCATTATATTTGCTATATAATATAACTCCGGCCTTAATTATTCTTATTTATGAATTTGCATATAAATTTTATAAGTGTAATTATTAGTAGCAGTGATTTACGAGAAATTTGTTCAGTATATACAATTTATGATGTTTTATTGTTCCCAAATTTTACTATTGTGACTAATTGAGCTGTATTTGAATTTATGATGTTTTATGTTGATGAACAACATTGGTTCAGTATACACATGAATTTATATTTATATCTACATTATATTGTTACTTCAAATTCATTTTATGACCAAAAGTTTGATTATTTTCAGATGGGAAATGACTTGGAAAGAGCAAATATCAGATTTGGAGATTCCCAACCTAGCTCAACCCCAAGGTACCATATATTTTCTCCAACATTAATTTCTTCAATTAAATTAAACTTCCTTCTATCTATAGTTTTTGTTGGGTGACGAGAAAAATTCGCAGTCAACTACCCAATAACGTAAACCTCGACCCGCTCCTATGTAATATAGCTAGCAATATTATCTTTGTTGTTATGACAGACATTTAATATATGATGAAATTAAGAATCACTAAAAACCTTTATCCCCATTATTATCTCCACTGCTATAGAAGAATTATATTGCAATTTGGTGGGTTTAGCATGTGCCATTTCTAATCAATTTGTTGAATTTGGACAAAATGAAACCATCCAGTTGGCATCCTGGCACAGTCTATGAGCCCCAACAATATGCACAACCAAACATGACTAGACATTTCCTCAACCTACAGGTAGAGGTATGTATCAATATTATATAAACATGAACATATTTTTGGCCTGATTTCGTAAACATAGTTAGCCTATCAGCTAATTTTAACTTATTTGATCACTATTAGCTATTTGGGTTGGTTAAACAATTAATACGAGTTTCTGATTAATTAGCTTTTTGTTACAGTTTATTGCTTCAAAATGCTAAAATTCAAAAAGTTGCTTAAAACAGCTTTTTGATAAAGTCATTCTGTATGTAATAAGCTAACAACTAATTAACCAAATACTTTTCTACAATCAACTAACAGCTATTTAGACATATTTTCGTGAGACTGATAATTGATTGATTGATTGATTGAAATAACAGGACTCGATCGAGAAGAAGAGGAAGAAAGACAGAAGTGATTCAATGGGTTCAGGTAGTCAGAATAATTCTGAATGCAATGGAAGCCAAGAATTAGACCTGGAGCTCAGATTATGACATTAATTGGTGAGAAGATTATTAATGGAAGCTAGAAATTAAGAAAGTACTGTTTTTTTGGTACTACAACGTAACACACTGTATGGATTTCCTTTCACTTATGTTCAGAATTAAAGTAGAACACATTATTAATCAAAGCTAAAGTTGCAAAAAGTATAATTAATTAAGCAAGTTGATGGAATTTGTCCAACTGTTTTCTTTATCGTCTAATGGAGGATGGATACATAAATATCATGGCAAATTATATTGTGGACCATGGTCCACATTGCAAAGTGAACTACCGATAAATATTAATTCATTTTTAGTATACTGAAAGTTCATTTTTAATGTATTGAATGTTCATTTTTAAGTAGTATACCTAACAAATAAAGAACCTTTGGATATATTAAAAATAAATCTAAAATATAGTAAGGCTATGTTTGGAAATGGGAAAAATACCAAAGCCTATGGAAATAAATTTCTTATCAAAGGAAAATTAACCAAGACAATTTTTTGGAAAATGACTTCTCCTTTTCGGGAGAAGTCATTTTCCACCACAACCTTCTCCATCTCCGGACGAACTTGCATCAATGATCAAAAACCCGTCTTTAGTTCCTGACGGAAACCCAAAAAAATGATTTCCGATGAAAATCAGATTAAATCTGGTCTCCAACGAAAAGAAAAAAAAATAGTTCCAGGCCGCCTTTTGTTTGTTTTTTTTTTTTTAATGAAAAACCATTGTTCATTTTTTAAAAAATAATAATAATAAATAACACTAATATTTTTTTTAATGAAATCAATGTTTAATTATACAATTTTGCTAATTTTTTAGAAAATAAATCAAACACACTAGGACCGTTTTCTGAAATCAATTAACCAAACACTGAAAAAGAAAATATTTTTTTTAAAAAAAAAAATAAGAGTCATTTTCCTTATTTTCAAATACAACCTAAAAATAAACTTTATGTCAGTGATTCACATTATAATGTGGACCATATTCCAAGGTATAATGATGTTGCTAATGCCTTCCTCTCATTTTTATGGTTTGATACTATGATGGAATATTTTCCTAATTAGGGTTGGGTATAAAGTAGACAGCTGCATCCAACACTTGGATTTATGCTTTTTTGGTGTTAAGATATAGGGATTCGAGCATTAGATCCAACTAATCTCTGTAGGTGAATGTCAATCAAAAAATATATTACAATTACAGACTTTTGGACAAGTGTATTTAGTGTATAATCGCAAGAAACTAAACTCTTTTCTCTCTTTTTTGTTTTCATTTTTAGAAACGACATATTCGTTTTGGCTCATTGGTTTGGAATTTTTTCTATTCTATTTATTCTATATGTTTCATTGGTGATTAACTTTTTAAAAGAAGATTAAAGTGGAAACACCAAAAAAAAAAGTTGATGATGAAATGAAATGAAATTGTTTTTGTTGGGTGATCGAGTTCAATGCTTTTTACCCATGAGGTGAAAATCATTTCAATTTTTTACATGGTGGTTGGTGTTTAATTTGCCTTGATGGACCCTTTGATTGAGCCATGATGTAAAATAGAACAAATCATTGTCTTATGCTTTTCATCCTTCAATATCATATTTTCCTAATGTAGAATATTTTATGTTGGGTAAGAGTGAAAAAATAATAATTAACATATTCATATCACCAAACATACATGACACTAATTAAAAGTAAATATATCTTTAATCCGACATACATATATTGTTCGCCATTAAATTTATTAGATGGACCGTTCCGATTTGTCTCACATGGGAGTAGGACATGCAAATCAAGTTTTGATATTTTGATAATCAACAAAAAATTAAAGTTATGATGATAGCCATGCATGGTTGTTTGGCCTTTCTTGTTTTTGACTTCTCATCAAATATCATTTCTTACATCTTTCTTGATAGTTAATTGCATTAGAGTGACTTAAGTTGTATTTTTTTGCGATCTTTTTCTCTTGTCCTTGTTATTTCTTCCCTTATACCAGAACACAAAAAATAACGTAACGAGTAGTAGTAGAACAGCGAAATGGTTTTTTTCTATACAATGTGATAAACAAAAGACAACATGAATAAAATTTAAACAAAGTGTAGTCTAGCCACACCAACACCGTCAACTGTCAAGAGATTTTTAATTTTCATCTGGTACGAGCATACCATGCTCACACACATTTGTTGCCCACATCTAGTTAGTAGCTTGTAAAGTTTGTTTCTAGATGAATATAACGCAGGCTAGCTGCAATTCCAGTCTTTCTTAATTAACTCGCGAATAACATTAATAATATTCATATAAGGGTCTCTATTATTTTCTCCTTAGCTTGTGAGATCTTCTCAAATGGTTAATAACGAATCACTTTCAAGTAAATGGTATTTTTTGTTCTTGTAAAGCGTATAAAAGAAGGATTAAAATAGGAGACAAATTAAATAAGTAAATAAAAAGGAGACAAAAGAATAAAATCATATTCGTTTTTGGTACGTATAAGTGTCTACATCCAATTAAAGTAAGAAATGGGAATTAAGGTACGGTATGGATTGCACAAAAGATGCAATTTGATACGCACAAGGTATAAAGCAAACTTTGATTTTGATTTTAGAATAAAACACAGGAATTTGTGTTAGAAGAGTCCAAAAATATCGTGGGTAGATGAATATATATGATATATTGATATTATATTCAAACCAAAGCTTACTATATATTAGAAGAGCATAATTTACTATCCATGGAGGTGTAGATGATATGGCACCAAGTCTTTAAACTTAACAATTATTATAATGGATGTACTCTGAAATTTTGTCATTGATCATTCTATATCGACAGTTAATATTATTTTGTTTATTTTTTTTATTTTTTATACACCCAAAAGGCTGAACCCAACCCTTGGCCCGACAGAGTATTTGGGAGGATGCAAATCATGGTGACTCAACTGGACATGAACCATAGGGCTAGACCGGTGCTCACTGCGCACAAGAAGCCCCCTCACTTTGAGAGGTTGCTCCCACACTGCCTCTGGTGAGACTCAATCCCTGGTCATCATTCCAAAGTTTCACCTCTATGGCCAGTTGAGCTACCCATGCGGGCACCTTTATATACATATATGTATGTGTATGTGTAAAGAGATCATTTTTTTCTTTCTTTTCTCAATCCCTTGTTGATATGAGCAAAATACATCGTTATTTTACTTTAGAAAAGGGGCATCTGAGTAGAAGATGTCGAAAAAAATTATATATGTATGTTAGATGGGGGCTTGGAGGACTAAATCCAACATTTTATCGTTAGTGTGCATTTGAAAAGCTGCACTGGTTGTTAAGCAAATATAAGAAAATAAAGTTATAAATTTACTACCTCGTGTAATAGTGTATATAGTCTACAATTTAAATCCCAACACTGAGGTGGTTATATGATATGTGGAAAGTCATATTTTGTTACATACAGTTCATTATTGGCTTGTTACTTTAATCTCATTTGATAAATTTGTTTATGATGTAAAATTGTAAATGGAAGGAGGACAAAAATTTAAAGTTCTAAACTTAAGTGCATGTGAATAAATAGGAGATTTCAAAAATGTATTGTCAAAGTTTAAATATAATATAATAAAGGAATAAGGGTCAAATAGGTCATCAAACTACACACCCAAAATGCAATTAGACCATTAAATTCAAAAAATTCTACAAGTCCTAATTTGCTAAGTTTATTAGGTTCCCTAACAGTTAACCCAAATTTAAAATATTTTAAAATAATTATTTTAAATTAACTTATTTAAAAATAAAATAAAAATGTCACCGAACCGGAGACGAAGGAGGCGAAGAAGTTTCTTCATCTCCGACCATGGGATTCGTCTCATGGCTGAAGACGAGAAACCTTCTTCGCCGTCTCCAGGCCAGAGACGAAGAAGCCTGGCCGAAGAAAGAGACTCTTCGTCTCCAGCCATGTAGACGAGATGTGTTCTTCGCTCCGGCGCATACGTTTTTTTTAATGTAAAGTTTAATTTTAAATAATTATTTTAAAAAATTGAGGTGACCTTGTTAATTAGTTTAAGACCCAATCCATGTTTTTTGAGTTCAATGATCTAATTGCAATATCTAGTGTGTAGTTCGATGACATATTTTGAGGACCTTATTTAAAGTTAACCTAGTTGACATGAGTGACCGTGCACCATCGTCCCTTAAGAGAGGTCAGGAGTTAAAACGCCCCTTCGTATGAAGAAAGCCAATACAGCCAACTTTTACCCTTTAATTGGTCCGCCCCCCAGGTGCGATACGATGATTAGTTTTGAGTTAATACTAACTTAAAGCATCGTTATGCGTTGGACCCGTGTCCAGCATGATGCTGGACATGGGTAACAGTGCCGTTAGCACTGTTATCTCTTTCTTTTTTAAAAAAAAAAATTCAGACCGCTTTCGTTATAGGAGTATATATTCATAATTTTATTACTATATGTTAAATAATTGTAGCATTCATAACTCCATAACTGTACGTTCATAACTCTATAATTGTACATTCAAACTCCATAACTGTACATTCATAACTCCATAACTGTACATTCATAACTCCATAATTACATTCTAATTTTCGAAGCTCTATGTTCATAATTTTATCACTATATGTTCATAATTGTAAGTTCATAATGTCAGAGCTATTTGTTCATAATTCGATCAATAAGATTCATACTCATAACTGTACATAACTCCATATACTGTATCATAACTCTATAACTGTACATTCATAACTCCATAACTGTACCATTCATAATCTTTGAAGCTCTATATTCACAATTTTAAAGCTCCATGGTCATAATTTTATCACTAATGTTCATAATTGTAAGTTCATAATGTTAGAGCTTGTGTTCATAATTCATAATTGCATAACTGTACTCATAACGGCATAACTGTACATTCATAAATCCAAAAAAAAATAACGCCGTTAACGGCAAAAACACGCGCGATATTTTTTTATATATAACTAAATGACGCGCTTTTTTTTGAAAAACGACGTCGTTTTGAACCCGTGTCCACATGCAGGGCATAATTTGCCAATTTAAAGATGTAGGGACATAATTTGCCAATTTAAAGATGTCTCCTACAGTTAAAGCCTGTTCGGGACACTTCATGGTCTCACAAAATAAATAATATAATAAAGTTCCTAAAAAGTAAGTAGTTGTATATGTACTCTCAACTTCATACTCCCATTTTCTACTCCTTTTCTTCCTCCAATCAAAATCAATTTGAATACAAGTGAGAGTAAAAATTGGGAGTAAGCTTTCGGGACTCCTAGAAAGCCATACTTGCTAGGGACTGTAGCTCAGTGCTACATGACCAACCCCTGAAGAGATTCTAAGCCTTCAACTTCTTTTATAAGAGAATATGACTACTTACTCAAGAGTCAAGACTAGGTGGCCGACCAACTGCTGGTCGGTTGGCCCACAGTACTTCAACCAATCAAAATGGTTAGTCACATATAATTGCCTATTTACAGACCAAACTGCTTAAGATCACAGTTGTACAATTTAGCATCTAAGTAGAATAGGCCATAGGGACTGGAATCGTGGAAGCTTCACTAAACAATCAACTGCTGGTATTATAATACAATATGGGAAATGTCAGCAAGAGCCATTGCCATTCTACTTTCCAACTTGAGTTGTTGAGTACATAACACTTTTGACTGCCAGCAATATAGTTTCAAGTAATACAAAAACTAATGCATCTACAATGTTGAAGAAAGTTGCAGGTTTCTATGCTCGGTCTATCCACAAAATCAGAATTCAATGCTCATGGCATGAAGGTCTTCATTTATGACATCTACTTACTCCAATTCCTTCCACAAAATCTACATTATCAACAAAAACCTGCAAGGCCAGAGTAACCAATGAGCCGAGTCGTGAACGCCTTCTTTTATCAAGGATTATATCAACTGATCAATCAAAAATGATTTCTGGTTTTCAGGGGATTTTTTGGAAAGAACATTAAATATGTTCAGAGATTCACATGAATTCAATCCCAACATGTAAGTCCCCTAATCTTCAATACCAACACAATTTGCAGATCTTAGAGAACTTTGAAAGATTGGGAAGAACATACCGTTTTCCAACCATCAGGATCAACACAAGCTACTATTTTAGTGTTGATACCAGGCAGTGGTCCCGGTTCCCTGGTAATCTTTCCACCACAGAGTTTTATTTGCTTCTGCTGTTTTGTAAACATCATCAGTGCCTATTGCCATCTGTTAAGAGAAGAATCATGAAGTTAGCTTGTGATATTTAAGATATGATATCATCTTGTGGCAAAAAGATTTATCTAACAGGTACTTGGCTTCATTGAGGTGTTACCTGTGCATAGGCATTTCCCTTGTCATATTCTGTAACACCATAATTGTAAGTCAACTCCATGACTGCACTCTTATCTTCAGGACCATAGCCCATCATTGCTATTGTATACTGCACATATGACAACAGTAAAAGTCTCAGATATGACAATCTTGACTACCAAAGAAATTTATGTCTTATTATGGAAAAAATGAAGTCTTATCTGTCTATAAATTGCCATTATGAGTACAAGCTGGAATTATAAATGGAATTTAGCAACAACTGTTTTAGAAATATGCTGGATGTCCAAATTATCAATTGCAATGAAAGAAAAATTAGAAAAACTAGATGCAGTTAATGATCTTTGATGACTCGGACGGCATTAGTCCTGTCTTTAGCTTTTGGTTAGATATGGACAGAAAATGGTCACAAGCCAGTAGTGTGGCAAGGGCTCAAGGGCTTTCTAGTCAATTCATAACAAGCCTCTCCTTTTTGTATCTTCTTCTCTACCAACCAATAATTATTTTCTTCCCATCTTCTTCTCTATTTATATATCTGTCGTCCACCTCCATCTCCTCTGTCCTGATTTCTTAAACCTTCAGGGTAGTTTAGTAGCATTTCATTTCTGTTTTCCACTATTTCTCAAACTTATTAAAGCGAAAAAGCGCACCGAAGCGTTGAGCCCGGGCTTCGCTTTAAAGCGAAAGCGCAAAGCGAAGCGTCACTTTATGTGATTTCACATAAAGCGACGCTTTATAAAAAAATAGAATATATAGTCAAATAGTAATGCAAAGATAATATAATAAATAGTAATAAATTGATAATCTCATAAACTTATAATTCGATAATATAATAAAGCTTGATTGAATTAAATGTAAATTGAAATTTACGATTTTAATTATAACAATTTCAAAATTTAATTTAATAAAAATATGGGAAAAAATCAAAACGTGTACAGTGTTTTCAAAATAAAATAAATAAATAAATAAAAATGTGTATAGTGAACTGTGAAGTGAAAACATACTGCTGCCAGGTGTCCAACCAAGACTCCAACTATATTCCTATTTAGCATTTTAACCTTAGAAGTCAGTCATCTTCTTCAACATAGAAAAAAAATAAAAAATAAAAAGAGTGAGAAGCAACTGTGATTTACTTCGCGATTCTGAGTTCGGCTAACAGGCGACAGCGAGGCAACGGTGAAGCTGGTCAAGGAAGAAAGCAGTGATGGACGAAGGGGGTGAGCAAAGGACGGAGATATGGGGGTGAGGCAAAAGGTTTTTTTAGCTACTTAGGGTTAAGGTTAGCTAGAATTTTGTTTCGTTAAATTTTTTTTGAACGTTGACTTGCGCTCTGTATGGTTAAGCGTCGCCGCTTCACAGTTCGTCGCCTCGCCGGAAAGCGCTCTCAGGCGCACGCTTTCTCACATAGTTGCGCCTTGCCTAAGCGCAAAAGCGAGGGCTTTTAAGTTTTAACAAGTTTGCTATTTCTCTTATCAAGTTCTTTTAAACAAAAACAAAAACAAAAAACAGTGTGAAGTAACTTTTGTTTAGGAAATTGACAAAAGCTAGATATAGGAGCTAATATGGAGGTGCCGAGGTGGTGGCACATTGGAGAATGGTGGTGCAATGAATACATTGGGAAGGAGAGGGAAGTGAAATTAGAGGCTTATGTACAGGGGAGTTTGATGGGGTTTTTTCTTTTTTCCTAGTGAGCTTGTTGGTGCCAATGGTGAGGGAAGGAAAGCATTGACAAAGATAGCCCCCAAAAACTGGTCCTGTTTGATTATCACATCCAAATCTGACTAAAACTCTAACAAGTTGACTAAAGTTCAAGTCATGAATTTCTTTTTTCCTTTTATAGTTGAGGACCAAACATGGAAATGATACTATTCTTGAACAACCAATTGAATTGACTTAAAAGGACATCATACTAAAAAATTTGGTTGGAAATGAAATAAGAAAAAGCAGGATGAAGGTGCAGTATACTTAATTTTCAACATTCTTGGGCATCATTACTGTTATGAACAATATAACAGGATCTGTTAAATCTTTTAGAAATGGTTTTAGATATTAAGGAGAATTATCATTAGTCTGTAGGGGAAGCAAAAGTGCAAACTACACTCCCAACTCTCTCTCCCTCTCTCTCTCAAGCACAGTTATCTACCAAAAACAAAGAATCAAAGACAATATACTAAAGGACACAATGGCACGAATGAAAATAAAGAATAAAGGAAGGCAAGGCATTACAAAAGAAATTTCTGACTTCGACTCATATACCCTCGCACTATCAATTTTTCCTGTCAATATTCAATTGGACATACCTTGTATTCAGGATTATCACGTGTACGTAGAAGTTCCATACCAAAAGCCTAAAAGATGAATGCTATACAATTAGAATTTATACAGGAAAATTTTAGAGGTCCAAATAAGCCTGTAACTGAGAAAGCATTATAAATATGATAGATCATGAAACTAAGAGGTAGAGAAGGGACATTCTCATGTGTCTACCTTCTCATAAAATTTAATGGCACGATCAAGATCTCCAACTCGAAGCATTACTTGACACAGTGGCTCAGGTGTAGGACCTCTCTCCAAAAGTTCAAATTTGTAACCATCAGGGTCCTCAACAAAAGCAATAACCGTACTGCCACCTTTGACAGGACCAGGTTCCCTGGTTACTTTGCCACCCTTAGCCTTTTACGAGATCCACAGTCTTTGCAACCTACCCAAGCCAAACATCAGTTAATAAACATGTTGAGATTAAAATGAATGCTCATAGCAAAGGAAGTTAAATAAATATATCCAGGATAAAATGAATGCTCATGATGAGAAGAAGATAAAGTATTCCAAAAGGTGCAGAAATGATTGAATCAAGACAGAAATCACAGAATCATGGAAGGAATGTCTCCAGCAACAGAAAATATGCACAAACACATTGTTGAGTGAGTCTAAATAGTGCTAGGGCATGACAAGTAAGGAACTTAGATATTAAATTGGGTCCCCTGCCCAAAAAAAAGGCACAAAAATCAAGATTCCCATGTTTATGTAATATTTATTTTGCAAATAATATAGAATGCAAACTTACATCTTCAAACAGCAATCCCAAAATGGCCGAAACCAGATCCAATATCATATTTGTCAACCCCATAATCTGGCAGCACCAATTAAACAACCACAAGAAGGTGATAAAAGACAAGGCTCGTATAAGGATTTAAGGAATGAAAATTAATTCAAATTCAAGCATCTGGTGTAGATGCTCCAAAATATTATAAAGGGAGTAAATCACGAAGATAGAGGATTCCTTACTGTATGTAAGCTCAATAACAAAGTGAGAATCTTCTGGTCCTATCCAAGAAAGGCATTTGTATATCTTTCCTCAGGTATGTCACGTTTTCTCAAAAGTTTCATCCCTAGGCATTCAGTATAGAACCTGCAGTCCAATTAGAATATCAAGACAAGTATCACTTGCAAGTTAACAAAAGAAAAGCGAAATAATGATGCATATGATGTATACTTTATTGTCCTGTCTAAGTCTCCAACCCGGTAAACAACATGAAGCATTCTTCTCTTGTCTTGTTTTACCCACTCTAAGACATTTTCATGGGTAGTAGTAGTGCTTGCATTTGCAATGTTTCCAGCTGCAGTCACTGCCATTCTGCTTCCCCTTTCTCGTAGCAAGTAAGTAGCTTTAAGGCCAAAAGATTGCAACTGTGGAACAGCTGGAGGATCACCAATACTACAAAGTAAGTGCAAAACAAACCAAACAAACCAACATTTTGCTAAACTCAAAAAATTCCAGTAAATGAGGTGTGAACTTCTGAGTTTTCTTAAGTCTATTCACTTGTCACAATAAAATAACAGAATAGAAACTCAAGTCTCAAACTAGCTCTACCATGATAAACAGAATAGTCAAGCAAAATCTGAAAATCCAGAAATGGAAAGCTGGCCTTGAGCAATCTTAAAATCTTAGTTGCCCCAAGTAGTGGGTTTGAACTTTCCATCACTAAGACGGGCGAAGCTCACATCAATATTCTTATATGTAATCTTCTAATGAACCTTCCTAACATGCCACCTTCCCACCCTAAATTTCACTTGTGGGGGGGGTAGGGGGAACAATATTGAAAACTTAACCACCAATTTAAAATACACACACAAACACATGTTGCAAGAAAACTCTGGCCAAATGGATGCTAAATCATGCATTTGCAGAAAATGCATAAATAATCCATTTTTTAAACACAGTTACTCAATACTTAAACCCCAAATGAAGAAATTTCCTTTATCAATTGCAATTCATTTTAACATGCTCATGTAATCAACAAAAATAAATAAATAAGAATAAAAATAAAGACCCCAATTCATACATTAAAAAAAGCCTAATCTCTTTTTATTTTATGTTTAATTTTAAACAAAAAAAAACAATTCTACCGTGAATGTTGTTAAACATATATGTATGCACACACTATTAAATCAAAATATCAATTTCAATACACTATATATGCATATTTACACCCACACACACACACACTCAATATACGTGTCTTCGAAAATAGAAAATGATTTATCAAAACAACAATTCCAATCATATACAGACATACTAGCGTACGGTGAAAATTTTAGGGGGAAACAGAGAATTTAGTCTTCTGAAACGGGGAAAATCAATTAAAATTCAAAGAAAAACAAAGATTTTCGATAGCTGGAAATTGAATTGAGAATGGAGAGAAAGAATATACCCGTGCCGAGATGCCAAAGAAGTGAGTCTCCGGCAAGGATTGTGAGAGAAGAGGGAGACGCCAAAGCGGGAGCTCCCGGAGAACCTGAGCGAAGAGAGCGAAGGGCGAATCGATGACGCCATTGGTATTATCCTCACCATCACTTTCTCTCTCTAGTCTCTATATATATTATATATACAGAGGATTAATCTGAGACGATGATTCCTTACTGAAAGATCCAAATCTGCATGAGTGGAGAGTGTAAAAAGATGTGAGGGAGTGAAGAGTGTGGAGAAGAAAGAAGAGACAGGTGAAAAGATTTGGTAATTGCGATGGTTCGAGGAGGCCCATTTCTACATTATTGGGCCTAAATCCGACCAAAAACCCATTAAAGGGTTTGGTCCAATAAGATTGAACCCAACCTCAATGTGAGACTGGTGGCCCAATTTTTGCCCGCAGCATACAGGCTTTGGCCCGTGAAACCAAATCAGGCAAATTATTAAATAAAAAAAATAAATCATTTTCGATTGCCGTTATTTACGTAGATATATGTTCATAATTTTATAATTTCACATTTTTGAATTTATAGTTATGAAATTATGGATATGTAGTTATACAATTCTGGATTTATAGTTATGAAGTTATGGATGTGTAATTATGCATGCAATCTGAATGTATAATTATGAAGTTATAATTTTACATTCTGAATGTATAGTTATGAAGTTATGGACGTATAGTTATCAATTCTTAATGTATAGTTATGAAGTTATGGATATGTAGTTATGCATGCAATTCGGAATGTATAGTTATGAAGTTATGGATTTGTAGTTATGCAATTATGGATTTATAGTTATGAAGTTATAAATGTGTAGTTATGCAATTCTGAATTGTATAGTTATGAAGTTATGGATGTGTAGTTATGCAATTCTGAATTTATAGTTATGAAATTATGAATGTGTAGTTATGCAATTCTGGATGTATAGTTATGAAGTTATGAATGTGTAGTACAATTATGCAATTCTGATTTTTTTTTTTTAAATCGGACATCAAAACGACGTCGTTTTTGCAACCGTGTGCACAACATAACTATCCCCAATTTCCAATTTCATGTGTCACTTGATAAATTAAAAGCATTGATCAAATAAATGTTGTGTCCGTTCAACCACTACCTATAACCACTATATATACTTGTGCTATAAAAACACTTGTTATATTATATTAAAAATATATAGCAAAAAGTTGTTAAATACTTATCTGAGTTTTTTGCACTTTTAGTCCCACGACTATAGTGGCACTGGCAGAATTAATCCACGACTTTTGAACCTTGCAATTTTAGTCCACAACTATTGATTTTTTTGTAAAAATGGTCCTTCCGGTCACTTTTCCGTCAAAATTTCACCGGAAAAAAAATTCTCTATTTTTAGCCGAGTGGCGGAGTACATGTACCACTCCAATGTTGCTGCCGGATAACCCAACTAGCCCGGGATATGCCATGGCCGCTCCGCCGCTTACTGACAGCCCTACCTGCTCCAGGAACTCTGCCGCCTGGGGCAGTAGTATGTAGCCCAGTAATATTGTATGTAGTCAAATATCAATTTTTTTCTTTTAATTTTTTGAGATAAGTAAAATGTCAATTTTAACCCAGCTAAAAATAGAGAATTTTTTTTTCCCCGGTGAAATTTTGACGAAAAAGTGACCGGAAGGACCATTTTTGCAAAAAAATCAATAGTCTGGACTAAAATTGCAAGGTTCAAAATCGTGGATCATTCTGTCAATGACACTATAGTCGTGGGACTAAAAGTGCAAAAAACTCTACTTATCTTGCTCATAATCACATTTTAAAGCAATTTATATACTTCTCACACAATAATACTATATTTATCTCACTTATATATTTACTCCATCAACTATATGTATGTGTGAGAGAGAGATTTTGATTAGTATGGTCGCAGTGTAGAATATAATCAATTTGATAATATTTTTGGATAAGGTGATAGAATTTTGGGAGATGTTTTTGTAAAAAAAAAAAAAGACAGGACGACAGGGAAGTTCATATAATGCTTCCATGCCAGTTTGGTGGGTGGGGGTATCCCTTGCTAGCTTAGCTTGTGTCACTTAGCAAGATGCATTGCATCCCATCTATCCATCATAAGTACAACTAACCAACCAACTTCCTTTTCTCATCTTATCACTTCCACTTGCTTTTTTATTCCCTCCTTTTGTTTGTATGGGTTCTTATCTTTTTAGTATCATACCCCCGGACACCAATTAAGGGGTAAAGTACTGGTCAGATTAATTTTTTCTATTCGCGCCTTTTTTTTTACAAAAAGAATTCGAACTCCCAACTTCTCTTAAGAGATAAGAGTACACTACTACTCACACTAACCAAACTGGTTTGAGCTTAAAATGGTAACAGTGAGATTAGACGGCAATCATTATGCCACTCTAGGCAACTCTAGGCAAAGTGCTAAACCCTTAATTATCCTTTTAGTTGAATTTTCTATATATAATTAATTCTGGATTGATCGTTCTCCCCAAGTACAATTCATATAGCAATCATTTAGAGAGTAGTTGAAGCCATTGATTATCACAATTGGTACCACTCAATCTAATCATTATTCTTTCAAGCATATCTAATATCATATCATGTTTTTACTAATTTAGAGTTAACTATGTTACGAATTTATTTGACATGAGCTTACTTTATACAAAACCTGAAAAATAATACTATATATATTTTTAAATAATACTGTGAAAATTTTGTTTATTAATGATGATGAAAGCATTGAACCCAGTAACCCAGGCATTATGCATGCATGCATGGGGTACCCTTGAGGTCTACCATTGAAATTATTATACTTTATTAGACAGCAGATATATTGACTCGTCAACATCATATCTCAGTTGATCGATGATTCTCATATCTTTTCTTCATCGCAATAATAAATGTACTACTGAATGCTAGGCAAAGTTTTGAACATACATGTACTCATTGCAATCATATATATATATTATATATATATATATATATATATAATATATACTATATATATATATAATATATAATATAGTATATACCACACACCAAAAAAATACACCACACCTAATTGTGCTTTCAAAACACTTTGTGGTGCATTTACTATGTTACTTTAATTGGTGGAGTGACGCAATAGTGCAATGGCTGCATCAGTGCAGTTGTGCAGTGGTGTAGTGCTGTATATTTATCAGGTCAAAATCATTATAAACCACAAGATCGAGCGAATCAACGGTGCACAATGGTTCGTTTCAGGTGTGAATCATTGCTGCATCTAGTGCAGTGGTATAGTGCTGTATATTTACCATTGTCAAAATCATTATAAACCACAAGATCGAGCGAAAATCAACTGTGCACAATGGTCTGTTTCAGGTGTGAATCATTGCTGCATCCAGTGCAGTGGTATAGTGCTGCATATTTACCAGGTCAAAATCATTATAAACCACAAGATCCGAGCGAAATCAACAGTGCACAATGGTCCGTTTCAGGTGTGAATCATTGTTATCATGTGAACCTGTGAACCGTCATGCGCACCGTTAAGATGTGAGATTAGACGATCAAGATCGGGAGAGTAGTGCAATTATGTAGTGCATTGATGCATGTATATTTACCCGATCAAAATCATTATAAGTCAGAAGATCAAACAAGATCAACGATGCATAAATAATACACAGATTCACATTATAACATTGGTTCACATTTTGAAACTAAAATATTATACTATATATATATATATATATATTATATATATATATATTTATAATATATATATATATATTCTACAGAGGGTAAAGTTGCAAAAAGCATGGCCATGTGATATTTTGAAGTACATCATCTTCATCTTTTTAATTATGTGATGCATGATGGGATAATGATATGATGCATCAATCGATCTCATCATGATTCTCCTTCATCCTATTCTCCCAACACCGACACATGTTTGGTTCCTTGGAATCTTGGATCCACTTCAATTGTATTGAGAAATTACACACATTCCCAATTCATATTTTTTGTACTTAATGATGATTAAGACAAAATTAAAATGATGTTATTTCA
>VALG01011377.1:20141-44203 GCA_009835305.1 Ipomoea purpurea
TTATATAGGTAGTATAGTACATGATGATATAATTATATTGATAATATTTATATATAATATATATAGTATATATTATAATATAGTTATATATAGCATGAAGTAAGTCAGCATACAGAAATATTGTTGAAGATATCATTAATAAATTGGGTTCAACAAGGTTAATTGATGATCCAAAACTGGTTGGGATAGAGGCTCGTATGCAGAAACTATATCGATTGATAGACATGGAGTCTAATGAGGTTCGCTTTGTTGGAATACATGGGATGAGCGGGATTGGAAATACAACTATTGCAAGAGCTGTGTATGACAAGATCGCAAAAGAATTTGAAAGTTGTAGTTTTATTCATGAAGTTAGAAGTGAGTCGGGCAAACATGGTGTGGTGCACTTGCAACATAAACTTGTATCTAAGATTCTTTCACTAAAAGATTTGAAAATAAACAATGTGTTTGAAGGAAAAATGATGATACGGCAAAGGCTGCATTGCAAAAGAGTGCTTATTGTTCTTGATGATGTTGATCACAGGGATCAATTGGAATCATTGGCTGGAAACAATGATTGGTTTGGTGCTGGAAGTAGAATCATCATAACAACCCAGGATAAGCACTTGCTTATTAGCCATTAAAGGAAGATTAGAAATACTTTAAAATGATAGGCAGAGAACTGAAAGCTCCAGCTCTTTAGGCAGCATGCATAATAAACAGTTGTCTGTTGCTGCCTACCAAGGAATTGAGGATTCTGAAGCTCAAGTGGTAAAACTATGGCTGAGGCCTTCCTTTGGCTTCTTGAAGTTTGTGGCTCCCTCCTATATGGTAGGTATGTTATGAATGGAGAAGTGACAGTTTGCCCGACGTTAAGGAAATCCAGCAAAGACTAGATAGGAAACTAAATTAACTCATTGTATCAACAAAAATAGCACAAAGGGTTTTCTTAGACATTGCATGCTTCTTTAATGGAAGGAAGGAGAACACCATGAACAATAAATGTAATAGTTTCAACTTCCACGCTGATATCGGCATAAGACATTCTCAGAGAAAAAGTTGATAACTATTCAAAAGGCGCATTTTGATTATATATTAATTGAAGTATAATATTTTGAACTGTGCACTGTAAAAAGTTTATTATGTTATTATTTAGTCTTGATTTGGAACTATCTATATGATAGGTGTTTAAAATACTATACCGTACTCACTTTATGTAATATTGAGAAATATTTTAGGTACACAACCTACTATATCTTTTGACCATCTGAAGCTTCTTGTCAACAATAAACCGACCCCATTCCTGATGTAATTGTGGCATCAAATGCGACCTTTTGAAATAGTGTATCAAACTTTTTCTCTGAGAATGTTTATGCCGATATCAGAGTGGGAATTTAAACTATAAGTATTCTTGTGTATGGATGTTCTCTTCTTCCCCATAAAGGAAGCATGCAAATGTCTAAAGAAAACGCCATTCTCTGTGTATTTTTGTTGAGACTAGAAGCTAATTTAAGTTGTATCTAAAATCTCCATCTTCTGGATTTCATTAAGCGGGCAAATTCACTTCTCCATTCATGAAATACGCTCATCCATGAGGAGGAAGCAAAGACTCAAAGCCAAAGAAGGTCCTCCAGCATCAGTGTACACGTTAGCTTCGAGCTCCCTCAAATTCTTGGTAAGAGCAGCAACAACAACGTGTTTATGAATGCATGGCTGCCTAATAGAGCTGAGAGCTTTCAGCTTCCTCTACACACTCATTTTAAAAGTATTCATAATCTTCACTATATTGGCTAATAAGGCAGTGCTTATCCTGGTTGTTATGAAAGATTCTACTTCCAGAAAAAACAAAACAGCCAATGATTCCATTGATCCCTGGTGATCAATTCCAAGAACAAAAGCACTCCTTTGCAATGGCAGCCTTTGGCCGTATCATCAAAAATTTTCCTTCAACACATTTTTTTTCAAGATCTTTTAGTGAAAGAATCTTAGATACAGTTTTAATGTCCAAGGCACCAAACGATGTTCCCGACTCACTTCTACTTCATGAATAGAACTACAACTGTTCAAATGCTTTGCGATCTTGGTCATAACACACTCTTGCCATAGTTGTATTTCAATCCGCTCATCCCATGTATTCCAAACAAGCGAACCTCTTAGATCCAGTCTACAACATCTGATAATAAGGAAATATGTTGGTCATTGCATTCGATCATTCCTAGCCAAGACAATCCCAGATTGTTCTCGCATAATAAATTGATTTAGAAGAATACCAAATTTAGTAGTTGATGTTGAGGTACCTCATCACCAATTTTTCTGTGCTGAATCAACTTACTAACAGTAAGTGAGGTAGCGTTATAGTATTATAGTATGTAAACAACAGATCAATATAAGATAATAGCTGCCATTAGCATCAATTGAATCCCTTAATTTATTTATTATTTTTAGGAATTTATTATATTCTTGGAATAAATAGTTGTCAGGGTATACAGAAAACATCAAGGTATAGCATTAAACTTGACAGGATAGCAACAGATGGAAGTTAGAAGTTGAGCCTTTCACAAACATGACCAAGTTTAAGACTTGTCATTCCAAATCAAAGCTTCTCAATGCCCCTTACTGAATTTCTCCTGCCGAGTTAAGTGGCTAGATTTGAGGCCGGATAACCTATCAAATAACTTATGCCTGCTACTTAGAGAGGACAGAAATAGTTCTGTTAAAATGCAATATAATCGTGTCAATAATACTTTGGAAAGAGATTCAAGGTTACTATTTCTATTAAACTGTTTATATTATGTTATTTATATTCATGATATATACTCTTTTATCTTTAATTTATTCATTCATGGGTCAGAGCGTTATTTATTTCTTTCTAGTATATATATTCTTCACTTAGCTTTACATTAATATACAGGTCTTAGGAAATTTGAAATTTCATGATCATAGAAGCCACTCTAGAAAACTAAAATAGAAAGTTACAAGTAATTCCCAGATAATTATAAGACACTAGAGAGCGAAATAACTTAAATCATGTGGAAAACATTGAGCGTAGACACTAAACCAATAAGTTTGGTAGAGCTAAGACATAGCTAGCATTCTTCGAGTGGTGGTATCATCAAGAACCTTGTTTCACTGTAAACGTTCAATATAAACACCAACTGTTGTATATCACAATAATATCATGAAGAGGCGACTATCCTGTGGAAAAGCCAAACTGAAAAATGTCATTGTCCTAAATCTGAGACTTAGTATAGCTCTATTCTAATGCATATGTCGATGAAACTATGACAATATTTTTGCAGAACACAATCCATACTAATAGGCTTGTTAGTTATTGACTCGAGTAACAAACTGGAGAGCTTCTTCCATAAAAGAATTTTTCAGAATGACCACGTATTCTACAATTTTTCGCGTCACATACCAATAAGTGTTTTAAGTAGTAGAGGCTATTTAGAATTTTCTTATTACTATATATGATCGGAACATTCATTAGAAAAGCCTTCTAATATGTGATCGAATTATATTTAATTATATTATATGTCAATTAAAATGACTTAGTGTAATTCTCTGTGGTAGTTACCAAGTATATGAAAATATTACCAGATGAATGGGAAAAAATTAGAAATAATACCTTAAGATAACTGTATATTGAGTGACAAGACATAATCGATACCAAAGAAGCTACCATACTCCTACCTTATCATCTCAAGAGATCGGCAAAGGTGTTGATTGATCGGATTGGTTGGCATGTGGGGAGCGAAATACTAGTACTGGTCGGCCATCTTGACTATATAGGAATCTGTGCAACTTTAGCACTATCTGCTAGGCTGCATTGCTCATAAGTACGTTTCCTTTCTAAGACACCTAAAAGCAATATCAGTCTATCTTTTGTCATCCTGAAGGTAACTGTTCCATCTATATCTTATACGAACTGCAAGGGAGGAAGAAGAATTAGTGACTAAGATTAAGCTACCTAAGGAAAAATAACAGGGCATTACTTGACTCTGTAGTGAACGTACTATGGAAGATGTACAACTGTATTGAATAGTTATCATATCTTCAAAAACGAACCGATGATCGTCATAGACCTACAAATTGGTAGTAAATTCACCAAGCACTCTCCCATCCACTGTTCCTTCACCTAATCTCGACTCCTATATCTTCATAACATCTAGTGCGCTGTTGGCGTTGCAACTGCTCATCAACCATATTGCCCAACCCCCTGACCTATCTAATGAGTAATCACGAGAGTAAAAGAAGAAAGGAAAACGAATCCCATGCTTGAGCTGCAACATCTACGTCCTACACACTCTAGCATTATAACAGTTATCTCCAAACACCATGTGGGAACCCGAAAAGTATGTAGTGCAGATGTGATCGAACGTACCTGCCACATTAGAACGAGTTCTCGTCATCGCCTATCATGACGACCACGACTGACGTTCCCTTTTCCTGGCTTCAACTATCGTCGTCTTTGAAAGTGTAAATCCCTCTTTGCTGATGTCACTAGAAAGAGATGATCAACAAAATTCTTGGCGAACGTCTCTCTCTGACTTCAAGAAAACATCATAGGAAGTGAACACATTGAAGACTCAGAAAAAACAGTGATTATGTTTAATAAAACAAACTGGACGACTTGAAAACATGATAAACGAAACTATAATACGAAACCATATTTAGCATTATCCTTGGAGCTGAGAGCTGATATGCTTTTAAGTGTTAGTTTGTAATAGTGGCATTTAGCATTCAAGAACAAATTGAACAAAGACTCGCCGGACTAAGTTCAATGATAATAGCATACAAATCGCACATTATGATTATAATCCAAGCCATAGGCATCTAGGGCATATGTCCGTGGAAGTAGGACGTATGAAAAAGGAAAAATTGGGCAGCGCGATACCGCACCGGATCCAAGTGATTGTGCCGAGTCCTCAATTTAGGAGATACACAATACAACACAGAGACAAAATCACTATAAGATATGTGAATCATTCTTGTAAAGCTTGATCGTCTTGCATGAATTTGAAACACACCTCAACACAATGACAGCTGAGTCACTCTAAAGTATAGCTTGTGCCTCATACCTATCTAAACAGTGTCACAAAATCACTAACAACTCCCACTAATGATGGACATGAGTCCTTTATTGACATCAACTATGGATTTTAAGGGGGTTTAAACAAATATAAACTGAGCCACTTGCTTGTCATATAAGTCATTTCATACATATTATAATCGTAATGAATGGTGTCAAATTGAAGTTTCTGGTTATTTGGATTCGGTATTCACTGGTATTGGAATGCGCCTTGTGTACGAGGATGATGTTAAAACCGATGATGAAACCACTGATGATACAAAATAACATTCTCTCCACCAGTATGATTCTGTAATAACATGTGATCGTGCACACTTTTTAAAAAATTTTCTTTTCTAATGTTCAATTCCCGGCCTCCTCATGTAACACTAGTAAAAGACAATCTTAATAATTTTTACAAAATTATGTTTCGTTGTCAGATCCCCCTTAATTTCTAATATCTAAGACCAAATAGGAAATACATACAAAGATGATTAGTTAGGTGAGATTAATAACATATTCTCTAGCACTCGAAATTATACAAGTTAGAGCAAACGTAGATATTACACTGCGAATCACCGTCTCTCAAAACAACTAACAATTAAGAAAAAGCTGGACACATGATAAATCACTATTATTTACATTCACACCAAAAGAACATGTTTAATTTTTTTGGATTCTTTTGTTATTTGCTTTGCACCGCTTTTATTTACCTGCAGCTTTGAGTGAATTTTTGGGTATTCCCTCCTTATTCATTGTTCATTGTAATATTTCTTCAATTTTTTTTTTTTTTAATTTAACATTTTGCATGGTAAATTTCAATTTGTTTGTTCATTTCTATCATTGAATTTAAAAATTATCTATTTGAGTCCTTTAAATATTCATTTTGTATTCAATTTGGTCATTTATTAGGAAAATTGTAAAAATTATGATGTAAATTTTAAGGAAAAATTAAATTTCAAAAGTTTAGTGATCAATTTGAAAATTAACTTTTTTGAAATTTATTATTGTTCTAAATATAATATATATAGACATTACAGAGTGGTATTATATTATTAATACATCTGATCTTCATCATTTATCATCTCTGTAATTATACTGTAAAACTATGTACTTACATGTAATACGTATTGGAAAGAATGAATGATGATTAATAAAAGACTAATAATAGAGAAACTCAAAGGAAGTTTCTACGTCTCAACAAAAATGCCAAAATATTTTTTTAGATATTGCAAGCTTCTTTAATGGGAAAAAGAAAGCATGGGTGACAAAAACAAACCAAAAAAAAAACCTGACAGTTTTCAACTTCCACTCTATCATTGCCTCAATTGCATAAAGGTTCTCACCGAGAAATGTTTGATAACTGTTTCAACAATCGTTATGCCATGGAACCGTGTTCACCATGAATGGAATACGGTTCCAACAGTGTTAGTACACCGTTATCTTTTTTTTTTTTTTTTTTTTCCTTAATTAATTACGTGACTTTTCTTCTTCATTTTCACATTTTTGCAGTTTCACTTTAATTTGAGGTGAGTGGCAATGGATTTCGACATCAGTAAATTATGAATTCATGCCTGCACATTCACTTTGCGAACCATGCCTACACGCATTCCCATCGAATCAGGACGATTCGATAGAGGATTGTTGAATCCACTGCGCGTGACCGATATTGCACTTTGGAACATGCTGCACATTCACTTTGCGGAACCCATCGGCTACACATTCACTTCTTGAAACCGCATCGAGTGAATTTGTATGAATTTTTGTGTTATGAAGATTGATGAATTGTCGTTTATTATGGAGATGTATGGAATTATCGGGTTAGACGGATGTGATGAATTTTTCTGTTATGAAATGGTCATGGAATGTTGTGCTGGTTAGTGGATATTATGAGATTTCTATTATGGAAGGAGTTAGGTGAGAATTGTCTCGGGTTACTGCGGATTCATGGATGTTACGTATTACATGGCATAATCTGCGATAACAGAAAATTCGGGAAATGTTCAGATAAATATTGGTTGTACGTTTACGGCTGGATTATGAATTGCTGTTGCGTGTATGGAGGATTGATCGCGGTTGTGAGCGTGGTACAGCTTCTAGTGCCGAATCTGCGGATGAACAGAACAGGTTCACTAATGTGAGTCAATCCGGAACGCGCGCCGCATTTAACAGCGAACATGTAGCTAAAAAAGGAAAAAGTATTCGGCAAAGACGAGCATTCGTTTGGGGAACTTGTGCTTCAGCCATTCACGGTGAACACGTTGTCCAGCATAATTTGGCGGCCTTTCGTGATGATTGGTCGCATTTTGATGCATCAAATGATACAAGAAATGGGCTGGGATGTTGTTCGCCAAGAAGCTACAAATGATCCAAGGAAGATATTTGGTAAATGGTTGTTAGCCTGATTGGGGTTAATTAGAGGGTATAACTAGTTGATAATATTAATTAGCTGATTGTAAAAAGGTGTTTGGTAAGTTAGTGTTAGTTAATAGTTGTTTGGTATAATTTCTTTTCTCAAAAGTCTAATTGAAAAAGTTGATTTGAGTAGGCTGCACTTTTTGAATTTTAGCAATTTAGAGTTACAAAAAACTAATTAACCAAATATTTATATTGATTTTTGAACCAAGTCAAATTAAAGAGCTAATAGTGGTTAAATAAGTCAAAATTAATCTATAGATTAACTATTTTATCAAAGGGTATAGTAAGTTGTGTCTACCTCGGGATATTTCTCAACTACTCACAGGAAGACAGGAAGTGAGGTAAGTGCATGCATGCATGCTCTTCAATTCAATATGAAAACATCAACATTAAGTATCGATCGAATCCTTTAATTTATTTAATATATATACAATTTGTTAATTGTTTTCCAATGGAATATAATAATGTCAGGGAACAGAAAAGATTGAAAGGTATAGAATTGAAATTGCGGGATGCAAGTGAGGTTAAAGTTAGTAGTGAAGCCTTCATACACATGACCAAGCTTAGGCTACTCAAATTTAATTCACAATGCAATGCTTCTCAAGTTGCTAATTTTCTACCTGGGGAGTTAAGGTGGCTCGATTGGCATGGATACCCTTCAAAATGTTTGCCAACTAGTTTCCAGAGAGAAAAGCTTGTTGGTCTTAAAATGCAATGTACTCGTGTCATACAACTCTGGAAATGCTTGAAGGTTTAATTAATTAGTCGGTTATTCAATATTAGAAGAGCTATATTGTGATAACACAGTGATCCAAGAACTACCATCCTCCATTTCACTTTCTAAAGTAAACTCCGAGATCGTTACAGGGGTGTTTTGGGTTGGCGAGGATTCTTAACATCCACTTCGCCACTCAATTCTGCGCCACCTAATTGCCAAAGGCTCGCCAGACGTAGGAATTCCGTCAGTTTTTGGTTGGCAGGAATTGCAGTTCCATGGAATCTGCAATTCCGTCCGATTTTCATCTGGAATTAATAATCCCACGCTGTCCCCGGCTGGTATTTTAATTCCTGGGAAAAAAAGATAGTGATTAGTCAAAATTACCTTTTCCTTTTTTTAACTTAAAAGTAATGTCTAACAACAATAATGGATATTTTTGACTTTATACTACTTATTCCCTTTCAATTTTCATGTATACCAAACATTGGAATTGAGATTCCAATAATTTTATTCCTGTCAACCAAACACTGGCATTTAAATTCCCACTTTATTCCTAGTAATTCAACTCCCATGGAATTACAATTCCTTTCCCACATAATTCCCCTCCAACCAAACGCCCTGTTAACGTTTCGTGGATGTAAACCTCTGGCTTCTCGATCACAACATTCATTCTTCCTCCCTAGACTGCTGCCATGAACTACTTGTCAAGATACCAAGGCTTCACCCTCTCTTTCTCTATCTGGTTTATCTTCACTGATACAACTAGATCTTAGTGATTATTTGAGTGAAAAATACTCAGATCAGTTGCGTGATGTTTGGTTACACAACTCATGATGGTCGTAAGTATTGTGATTTAACACATATTGGCGTTATAGGGACTAAACAAAATGTGGTTTCTGAGCGCAGTTGTTTGACCTATTTGTCATATCGTTGTTAGTTCAAACGGTAGGAAGTATCAAAATCCTAATGAATGGAGTCAAATTGGGGTTCATGCTTTATGTGAGCATGAATGCACTGCAGGTTGTGGGTTGCAGCTTGTGTATGAGGATGATGTTAAACATGCTCGGGCTGATGAATAGCTAATGATCCAAAGCAACTAGTCTATCTTAATCTCGAATTAGTTCCTTCCTGCAATCATTAGTGGATTGGATCACATTAATTACCTGAACAAAAAGAAGAAGATATTAAAATGGGTTAGTAGCAGGCTAGCTTATTTTTGGAATATACATATATAGATCATTCATGACGGCAAATTATACGGGTCGTTATATTATGCACCGCGGTGCATAATCGATTATGCACCGCGCGGCAGACACTACAGTGTGTTTAAATTGACACTGTCAAAACGACGTCGTTTTATTTAAGTAAAGAAACGGCCCGCTGTTAGAGTTAACGGAGTTCGCTTTGTTGGGTGTATTAAAACACCAACTGACACTACAGTATATCTAAACCGACACTGCAGTTATATCAAAATGATACTGTAGTTATAGTGAAATGAAATTGCAGTGTATATAAAATGAAACTGAATAACATTTCACATATTTGAGTGTATATTGTACAATGGAAGCTGTAATTATATCAAAATGATCATGTAGTTGTGTTTTAATGAAACTATAGTGTATATAAAATAAAATTAAATAACATTTTCACATATTTGAGTCTATAAATATCGAATGAAACTATAGTTATATCGAAATGAAACTGTAGTTGTGTTGAACTGAAACTGTAGTGTATACAAAATGACACTGAATAACAAGAGTTACTTTTTGCAAAAGGGTGTAAAACGGCGGAAAAAACACTGTTTATTTTCATTTAAAGAAAAAAAAAAGATGCGCGGTGCATAATATAATTTGCCAATTATACTGTGACCAGAGCTTGGAATATACATATATAGATCATTCATGACGGCAAATTATACTGTGGACCAGAGCTCTCTATATTGTGGACTTGGTCCTAACTTTCAAATTTTGTACTTGCTATTGAAATATCTTATACATGCAGTTAATCATTTTTGCACCTATACACAAATTGAAGGCACATCACATGATAGTTACAGACACATAACATGATAACTATAATAGATATAGATGATGCAGTAACTGTAAGTAAAACATATGTTAGGGCAAACACTAACATATTAATCAACATGCATTTAAATTTTTTTTTAGATTGGATCTGCCCAAAATATCTACTCGCTGCTCATCATCTTTCATCAAACATCATAGTCAAATGCAAATGCGGGACAACTCTTGACTCTTTTGACAACAATTATGCACAAGCATTGTGCATTAGCACTTAGTATGAAACATACATAGATACATATACAACATAATATATCAGCAACTGTTGCCAATTTCTAAGTAACCGTCCCCACACAAATCTCTCATAGATACTCACAACAAACCCCCACTCCCAAAGCGCTACAAACCTCTCTCATGATATAGCCACATGGTATCCCTACTGTTCCTCTCACATTCCACAATATCTCACCCTCAAATTTCCTTCCTAAATATTCACTAACTAGTGCAACCCGGCGGTCCTATTATAGTGCCTCCTACCTTAACGCTCCTTCGTAATCTCACTTTTAGTCGACACGCGTGAGAATTGCCAAATAGTGGGAGGATAAACCTCGATTTAATCGTTCTGAAGGATGGACCTCCGGACCACAACATTTTAGCCCTACAAACTGCTAAGGTTCCCCACCACGCTAACAGACAGAGAATTCCTTCATGAATTCTCGGAGCATTGTTTCACGGGCTGCGACAATCCCACATAGATGCTCACACCGTTAGCGCCAACTTCGCGACACACACTGGCCTAGCAGCTAATCTACCAGACAAAATCCTAAGTAAACTAGTGAAGGGTCGAGCGCGCGAGAGAGGTCACGTACAGTTATCTAGGAGCACCGATTCTATCTCGCTGTTCAAAAAAGACTATCAAGCGCTAATGTCGCAGTACCAACGTAGCATCTTGAGCACAGGGCCAGTTAGCCGGAACGACGCGTGATAGTGAGTACTCTCCAGATACCAATTTAGGCGCGAAAAACAGACTTGATTCCAGTCCAAAGTCACTGAAGACTTGGACGCGAAAAAAGATAGATTCGCTGAACTTTGGACGCGTATATTTCATACTATCTCAATATTATTTTTTAAAACACCTACCTTAATAACGCGTCAAATAGTTTACTAGAAATCATAAAATTCGGCGCGATTAACAAAGTAAAAAACACATTTCTTCATAAAAATTTATTTTCATGACGGTGACCCTACAAGTTCGATTTTTCCGTGTGGCACATCCAACATAACTACCAACAAATAGTAATGGACATGACCATCAACTATATAACGTCCATATATTAACAACTTGTATTGTTGAAAATCTACCCAACCAGACGGTCTTTAAATTTCAATTCCTAATAATATATTTTCTCAACAAAAAATAAAACGACTAATAACTCAACAAAATTACACAACTACCTGTCAAAATAGGATCACTATGCTAAACTAACCTCAACACATTGGTCATATGAATTTAATGAATAAAATTTGAAAGGAAGAGGAAATTTTGCTTATACATTATAAAACAGACAATCTACCATAAGAAAGAGACATGCACGATAATAGACATTATCCGAATAAAAACTATCTTGCAGCCATCAAATAACACAAATTAAAGAAGGAGGCGCAAGGAAAGATTGACTGAAGAACGATCCAAATCCCACATTTGCAAGCAATAACACAGGCAACGAAGATGGAATGGTACGAGGAGGCAACTGCGATATCTTCCATAGGTATATCTATCGCAGTAGAGCGGAACTCTACTCTAGTATTTAAGCTGTCCATGAAATTGTCCCGCGCAAGTCCAACTCGGCAACACTATATTTTCCCAGACACAGAGACACCAACAACACAGCTCTACAAATAGCAATCGCTCACGAAATAGGGAAAACTGAGAGCTGAGTTCCAATCTTCTGCACCACTTTATATATCATCTGCAAACTCTCCATTTCTCTGATTCTTCATCGAGAAGGCAGGACGAATCCCTCCTACAATAAGATAACCTCCTCCTGCTATTTTTTCCTCAACAGCATTAAACTCGGCAATCGAAATCCAGAATCCCTGGATAGAAGATTGGCCCTCAGGAATTACAAAACCACAACCACAGAATTTCAGTGTGTCACTGTATCCGCGTCCCAAATATATCACAGCACGATCCCGCAATATCTTGACCTAAATTCTCCGCCTACAAGACGTGTCCTGACGAAGGGCCTCGCCAGATTATTCTGTGATTCCGGCACTAAAACTCACAACCGGGTTGACTTGCCTACTTCCTCCGCACACGTCACAGCACACACCAATGAGACGCAAAGTTCCCTACACAATTCTGGAATTCCTCAACCGAGAGCAAGGTAAAATCGAAGAACAACGAATTTTCCCTCCAACTGGATGGCTCGCTCCGTTGAGGGTACCGGCACGAAAGAGACTCCGGGTTGGGCAGTCTGGCCATCTAATTTCCGCACGAGTCGTCCGCATCCGGGCACGACCGCAACCTGGCTTTAAAGTAATCCAAGGAAAATTTTAAGGCCTTACTATCAGAATCAACTGCAGTAACTGCAATGTAAACACCCAAAAAAATAATAGAGTTCTTAGAACACAGAATTTCCAAGTATATCATTGATATCTATTCATTCATCTTCTAAAATTCTTACATATTAACTAAGGAACTACCAGGCACACTTTAAATATATATCGTCTCGAACACGAATCAACAGACGGGAACCTATCAATCCTCCACACAACTGTACACAGCAACTGCGGCGCCATGCCCATCCCAATAACTCATGACGCCAATTCACACACAAATTGACACAGCTAAATTTTCCAAGACATCGATAACTCCTGAGCCACTCGTGGCCTCTATATACCGGTCACCTCACCATCTGCCAAATCATGCCAGTGCTGAATTCATCCGCACATTAAACGCGATATCTCTACCAACAAATTAATACTCACACCATAGTACAGACAAATATACTGTGCTTTGTGCCCAGGTCAAATCCGTCAGCGGACCGAAGCCTAGACATACTGTGTTGGTGAGTGCCCTATAGATACCTAAGCCTGTTCAGCGCCCTTCCTCTCAAGCACACGACATCATATCGCATATTATCTCACTGCCTTGCAACATATAATTTAAACATCCATACTTCACACTAATTTAAATAAGGAGTACCATGAAGATACACAATTTAGATATCATTTTCCCTAAATTAAAAGGCTTCAAATCATCATAATCAAAGTTTCAGTATGCACAATATAATTGGGAAAGCAGTAAGCCTAACCAAAACCTTGCTCTACATTCCAAGTCAATATCAGGCTATTAAAAATTCAACTCGCCAAATTATCCAGTTGCTTGAAGACTGACCTGCTCGCCACCTTTGGTTTGAAAGTCCTCGCTGATGCGCTGCTCTCGCCGGTGGTAGACGCGATTCCGGCGGAGAAGACACATATGAAGACGGAAAAGATAGATCTGAGATCTATTTTAAGAAAAAAGCAAAGAACAGCGACTATTTTAAGACAGATCTGAGACATTGTTCCTCTAATACATACCTTGCGGCGACTAGAGACCAGCGGGGAGCAGCGACCTTCCGGCGACCGCAGCGAAGAACAGCGAGGGGCAGATGCGGCGACGACTATGTGAGGAGGCGTCTGTGCGAACGTCACGGAGGGGAAGACGATGGAGGGCGGCAGAAGCTTTCTTGTTGTCGACGGCTGGAGGGGAAAGGCGACGGACCACCGGCGAACGGAGAAGAGAAGACGATGGAGAGCAGCTGCTGTTATAGGAATGTACGCAGAGGCTGCAGACGGGCTGGGTTGGTTTTATTCGAAAAACCCTAACAATCTGAGCGTCCAATGTTGCTATAATTTTGGACGCCAATTCTTTCTTTAGAAGGACACGCGAACGCTGATTGTCCTTAATTTAAAATAAAAATAAAAAAGTAATTAAATAGTGTCATTTTAATTACAAAAATGCCACCGTCTCGATTTTAGGCGTCCAAAGTTTAAACTTTGGACGCGAATTATTCGATTTTATTGATATATTTTGTACTAGTGGGTTGGATGGCTTGGTGTGGATGAAGATGCTTAAGGGATCATTTGACATACGGAAAGAGGATTCCATTGCTAAGTCAAGAGAGTGGCTTGTGCCTTTTCGCAACGTAGGCTACTATAGGGCTTTGTCTAGGGTTCATTTAAACCTTTCCACAAATTAAACACTTTGCCTTCAACTCTTTCATAGCCAAGCCCTGTAGGGTTCCTTGAGATAAGAAATGCTAAGGATAGGAGCTTGGAGTGATCTAGCATAGATCAATCCTCAAACACCATAGGAGGTGATCAAGTTCCTAGGATTCAAACAAGTCAATCTTCAACACAAAACATAAAACCAATGGCATCAATCAATCCCTAATTTATGAAATAAGTCATGAAAGCATCATCAACACACACTTTCACAATCCAAACTCTAGCTAATCTAGCCTACCATATTCAAATCAATCACAAAAGCATTCATGAATCTATGCATAGCAAAGCAAAATAGAAATGGGAAAGGAATAGAAATTGTACCAAAAAGTAGATTAACAAAATGAAAGTAATCTTGCAAGATCCTTGAATTTGGAGTTTGTCAAGATCTTCCTTCAAGCAATCCCTCTAGAAATTCTTCTACAAAGTGTTCTTCTCCTAGATCTACTTGCTAAGCAATCTATTTCTCTTTCTAAAATTGTGTTTCTCTCCAAAAGCCCCCTAAAATCTTATCTAAAAACACTTTAAATAGCATCCCCTTTCAATTCCCTTCACAACTCTGTTCAATGCGCTTCGCAACGTCCAAGCAACGTGCGTTGCTTGGGAACTTATTCTCCCCAACGTCCATTGCAACGCACGTTGCTTGGTGTGTTGAACTTTCTGGAATTTCAGCCCTGTTCCACTCCTCCACAACGTGCACTGCAACGCACGTTGTGGCTGCGTTGCTTGGTCCCAGCTTGTCTCCTTATTCCGCTTTGCTACCGGTTGTGCCACTTCGCCTCGTTTTAACCCGAAACTTACCTAAAAACTTGTAAAACACAAAGTGCGGTGGTAATTTCCAAAATAATGTAAAACATAGCTATTTGGCACATAATTTCTACACAAAGGATTACTTTAAGCCTAGAATTTCACTCTAAAAGGACCTTAAAAGTGTGTGTCTTTGACACTTATCACAAGTTTCCACACTTTAGCCTTGATTATCCCCAATCAATTAAGTTTCAATCAAACCAAGATCATATAGTGTCAAAGATACACCTATCCTTACTCAATGCCAACTCAATTCATCCTTTGGTCAATCAAGATAAGTGTTATGCAACCGGAGTGGGTGAAGTCCCCCACATTATGTGATAAATAAGCTAGTGATGCACCCCTACTAAACTACTCATGGAATATACTAAGGAAGCTTTAAAGCAAATGAAAAACAAATGGAATGTATACTAGAAGAAGCACCTTGATTTTGACTTATGGTTTGTATGTATTTCAATTCTTAGGGTATTGGCTGATCATAGCAGGTTATGTAGTGATCCAACGCTAGATGTGTTGAAGAGATTGGAGATAGAGTTTTGTGTTAGGGTTTTGAGGGAACAATTTGCTTTGTGTTTGAAGATAGGGAGGGATCTCATTAGGCTTTTACAAGATTTGGTCCATATAGCCGAGTTTAAGTCCATATGGAAAGACTTGGTGTTGAATCCAGGGCAGTTTAAAGTGGATGGTTTTGAGGGTGTATCGCAAATCTATCGTTTAAGGATACCAAGTTGTATTTTTCGCTTAGTTTCACGCCTGAAATTGAGAGGAAGCTGAGATATTTGGTTATGAATGTGAAGTTTGGGAGTCAGAGGAGGTACCAGGTGTGGTTTGCAAAAAAGTATTTGTTTTTGTCTGAGAGGGAGACTCTTTTGGTAGACGTTGTGAGGTATATCTGCTCTATGCGCCACCCCTCAGATGAAGTTATAGAACCCGAGGCAATTTTGTTATAATAATATTATTATTATAATTATTAAACCAACGTCTAATTAGTTTGTTAGAATTTAGAAAGCAAATATGTGAGGTGTGAAGTGTGTGGACGTGTGGTTGCAGAACGTGGAGCACTTCATGGAGCATTAATTCCCTACACTTTAGCATTCTAGTCATTTCTCTTGCTATAAATATGTTTACTTGCAAAGCATTTCAAATCATCCCAGTGAATAAACATTTATTCATCTTTCTCTCTCTCTTCCTATTATATATTATTATATATAATACATAGATATATTATATATAATATATATATTATATTTAATATATCTTACAAATTTCGAGATGGGCTGTGATTGTTTGGTTGTTGAAGTGTTGCCGAAAAAGCTATATTGAAGCGAACTTGAAGCTGGCTTTATTTTATGATTGGCTGTTCTTTGATGAGAAGGAGGATAACGTAATGAGCACTGAACCTGCAATTTTGGTGATGGTGAACTCTATTCCAAAGTATGTTGATGTGACCAACACCCTTCTTGAGTTTCTCTTGATTTTGGTTGACAATTATGATGTTGATAGGAAGGATCTCATCATGAACGGGGTAGTAAATTCTATTCGTGTTCTTGTTAGTAAAGGTGTTATTGGCTCACTTGATGTCTTCACTCACTGCGATCTGCTGTCTCCCTTGCTTAGAGAAATGCTCGGAAAATTGTTACTACTCACCCAAACTACCCATTCCGAAGACTTGCAATGAACCTTTCTTCCCGATAATATTTAGACCTCAATGCACATAAACTGCCCACCAGTTTCAGCCATGCTAGACATGTTTGAAAATGGAAAATTGAACTGAAGTGGGGGAGTAGGTAGACTGAAATTGGCTTCAAAAGCCATTTTGGCAAATCGTATAGATATAACAAGCAAAGAAGCAAGGGAGATTGGCATCGATGGATAGTGAGCAACAAGAGGGCATGCTTGAATAAGTTCACAGAATGAACAAGTTTTTATGAAATCACCCTGCAATCAAGAATCCCTGAAAAGAAACAGATATGCTTCACAGACACAAAGGTATAAGCATCAAATACCAAAGCTCATAAAAGGCAAGGAATGCATATGTTTATGATTTGTTTGTTGTAAGCATTGAAAATTTAGATAGTATTGTTGGACCGTGACGAATAATTGATCATTAAATTAATTACTTTAATTAAGTTAATTGGACTAATATTTATTTAATTGGGTTAATTAAATGGCCCATTAAATATTTAATTGCTTAATTAAATTGTAATTGGATGTTGGATTGTTCGGCCGCGAAATGATGAAATATTTAATTGGAGTTGGACCGGGTTGCTAGGGGTAATTGGGTTGCTAATTAGCGGGTTTGACTTGGTCTTGGCCCATCAAAATTATATGTGTTATATAATTTTGAGGAATTTGAATATTTGATATTATTTGGGAAATTTGATGAAATCATGAACCTGGACACAATGGTGTCCCGATACATTCCTTAATTTAATTAAAAAATTAAATTAAATAAGGAATTAAGAGTTGGTTGGAGATTTTCCCTCCCCCTCACCACTATAAATAGTGGGTTCATTTTCAAAAAAGTGGAGCTCTGGAAATCTACATAACGAAGCTCTGCCGAAATCTCGCCTGGAAATCATCTGGAACACGCCTGCAGTTATATATACTGCATATACTGCGCTGAGGAACACGCCATTTGAACACCGGAAGCCCTTCTTTGAAGATCAAGCTGCATATTAGCCCTTCATTGAAGAACAAACTACATAACTCGGAGGCCCTTCAGCAAGGAACTATTTCCAGTTCGGCATACTCCCGAACTCGCATACTTCCAGTTCGGCATACTCCCGAACTCGGCATACTTCCAGTTCAACATACTTTGAACTCGGCATACTTCAAGTTCAGCATACTCTGAACTCAAACAGGACCAGGAACAACTCAAGTTCAGCCATACTCTGAACTCGGCACACTTCCAATTTGGAATATTCCAAATTTGGCACACTTCCAATAGGCATACTTGTAGTAGAGAATCAGAGGACTTCTCATCATACAGAGATTGTACCCTTTCCCGTTTGATATATACTTGATACTACTTGTAAACCGATACTTTGAATTTTGAATATATATATAATTCAAGTTTTTCGCGTCTACATATTTTGGCACGCCCAGTGGGACAGCTCTGCCTCTCATCTCTCTACTACTATACTCTACCCTGCACATCAAATGGCATCGAACAATCCCATGTTCAGGAGGACCTATGCCCAAGCTACCAGGTCCAAGTCTACGCCTGTAACTAGCTCTGGCACTACCCAGAAAATGCAAGGTCCGCTGACAGGACCGCGCAAAGGATTTGGGGGTCCAAGTGCCCGAAACTCAGTCCATGGCACGACGTGTGGTTCGAAGGCTCGACAAGGTCCCTGTTGCCTCAAAGGCAATTGCTTTTGCTGGAAGTCACCCTCTCCCAAAGGAGCTACTGATGGTGGTAGTCCAAACTTCTATGCAAGGGAACGCTAGTAGCGGGAGCACTTCCCCCGTAACTCCGCCACATCAATTATAGAAGCTGCACCTGAGTGGTCGCATGTCTACAACGTCATGCCGCCATGGCGACAAACACAGAGTCTGTGGAGGAGCAATTAGCTAGAATTGGCTAAGTCTCTGGAAGGAATGGGCTGTCGCTCTCCAAAATCAAGAGAAACGGCTTAACACCCTCGATAATAGGGTAGGAAGCATCATGGAGGAGCAAGGAAGCCGTGCTCCAGGAAAGCAACCCGAAGGCAGAAGAAGTTGGTCAGCAAATCACCACCACCTCCTGTTAGCTATGCGGCAGGAGAAGCTGCTTCCCCTTACCTACAACTGAGAAATCATATACCAGTCACCAAAGGCATGATACCGGTGGATCAGTTGAAGGACTACATAATGGGGGCATCAAAAGGCAAGTTGGATGAAGGCCAACCTTCATATTCCTATGCTAAGCCCTACACACAAAGAATTGAGGAGTTGAAAATGCCATACGGCTATCAACCCCCTAAGTTCCAGCAATTCGATGGCAAGGGAAATCCCTGACAGCACATTGCCCACTTTGTGGAAACATGCAATGGTGGCAGGACTTATGGAGATCTGTTGGTAAAGCAGTTTGTCCGTTCATTAAAGGGAACTGCGTTTGATTGGTACACTGACCTCGCGGCCCGGCTGCATTGATAGCTGGCATGATATGGAACGTGAGTTCTTAACCCGTTTCTATAGCACGAGGAGAACGGTTAGCTTCTTGGAACTCACCACTACTCACCAATGGAAGGGTGAACGCGTCGGTGCCTAACATTGAAAGGTGGAGGGAACTATGCCTGAATTACAAAGAAAGAATATCTCAAAGTTCTGCAATTGAGATGTGCATCCCAAGGCATGCACTTTGAACTCTCCTATATCCTACAAGGGATTAAAGCCAAAGTCCTTTGAGGAGTTATCCAGTCGTGCTCACGACATGGAATTGAGCATCGAAGCCAGCGGAGGGGGCACAACATAATTAAACTTGCCTAGCTCCTCCATGCACCTGGAAAAAAAAGAAGTTAAAAAGTGGAACAAACTTTTCCAAAGCAGGAAAAGAAAAAGAAGTGATGAATGTGAAGGCTACTCCTATGACAGTCTTCACTAAGGCAACGAAAGGCCTAGGTCAAGATCATTTTCCGCCTGTCAAGGGGTGGTAGAAGCCGACAATTGAAGAAAGGCAGGAGAAGACTTACCCTTTCATGGATTCAGATGTATCTCCCATGTTTGATTGAGCTAACTCAAACTTAGACTCAAAATTTGAGTTTAGCCAGAAATGAAACGTCCCGATGAGCTACAAGGGTGTGATGACCCATATTATGCAAGTACCACCGTCTCCCCCCCTCGGTACCCAATTGAGAAATGCTTTATCTTCAAAAGACAAAGTAATGGCACTGGCCAGGGATGGGAAAAATTGAGCTCGCTGATGCCTAACGCGAGCTTGAATCAAATCTCAATTACACTCGGACGGTTCGCTCCGCTGTGTACTGAAAAGGAAAGATGGGGAAAAACACGGAAAGATGGTCCACTCCCCCTACCACCCCATCCCCAAATTGTTAGCACGTTGTCGGGTCAAAATTCAGACCACGGCGGAATGATAACACAGTCCGAAAGGAAGGGTGAATTGTCACTCATGAAGAAAGAAGAAAAAGTTTGAGCCCGGTGAAGCATCAAAAACACATAGTGGAAAAGTTGGCTTGAGAAAACCTCAAAAATACTCTGCCCGCAAATCAAAGGCGAAGGGCCATGTCAAACAGCCCACGAGCACCAGTTCCTTTGGTCAATATAGCCAAAAGGGAAATTATGATCTTCAAGGGGCAGGCACTTCTAGCTCCTGCTAAATACAATGAAAGCCAGAAGATGGAGGTGAGAATGTTCATCTCCTAGCATATCGAGGATGAGGTTAAGTGCTATATGCATAAAGGGTACTTCCTACTCCACAGAAATTACCTTCAAGGATGAAGACTTGTTACTTGGAGGCACCGCCACACATCGCCCACTTAGTTTGTTTGAGGCTATACCCGTTGGGCAAAAACTCAAAAGAATTATGGTTGATCAAGGATCAGCAGTCAAACAAATACCTATCCTCCGAGCCTGTGAAGGACCTTGGTATATTAACGAGATGAACTTGCCAAGTCGTTTAATGATAGCAAGGGCTTCAACCAGGGAGGACAAAAGGAATCGGCATCATCAGACTTGACTAAGAATTGGAAGTCTGAGTTCAGGTGTCTCTGCGTGTCATAAGATGCAAGGACATCTTATAACTTGTTAATTGGAAGGTCCGTGGAATACATGAAAATGGGGTGGTACCCTCGTCTTGGCATCATGCCTTATGTTTGAAAAGACGGCGTAGTTGAAAAGTTGTCGCCGATGAAAGCTTTCACAGAGGCTGGAGTCATACTTTGCAAGATGCAAAGTTCTACATTAAAAGGCAAGTTATTGTTGAAGATATTGAGGAAGAGAATTGACGATTCGCCTTCCCAATCAAAGTCAAAGGGAAAACAAGTTGTAGAGGAAAATCACCACAAACGAAAAATCATCTTCCCGCTTGCAAGGATTGAAACACTAAAAATAACATGAGCAAGAATCATGCGAAGAGAAAGGTGGTGGTAAAGTGGGCAAAGTATTCCCCGCCAAGCGTACCGATGGGTTTCGACCCTAATGCTTATAGCTCCTAGCCAAGGCTGGCTAATAACCCAACGAGTCATCAGAAGTTGGGAAAGCTTATCCCATGAACCGGTGTAAAGCAGAAGCAAACACCTAAGAACCTCCAAACGCGCAAAGGGTTAGGTATGTTCCCCCTAAACCAGTGCGAATTCTTATAAACAGGGCTGCAAGTAGTTGTATCTCAGCGGAGGGAAGCGAGTATGATCCAAAACTCACCCCTACCAAGTAATGGGCAAGACAAAAAAAAAGTCAGTCTTCGACCGAATTGGTAAGGCAGACTCTCGACGCTCAGTCTTTCGATAGACTGGGGTCAAGTCCTAAAACCCTAAAGAGAAAGTCAATGCAATGATCGACTTGGAGTTGTACTAAGTTGTTAAAGACAGTGCAATGGTATCTGCTGAAGTGGAACCTCCCAAGAGCTTAGAAGCATGATTCCTTCCTAGGATGAAACGAGAAACATATAATTCATGTTTCATGCAGTGAAGTGTTGAAAAGTCCAACGAAGACTATTGTACACACTCGTGTTACATAAAGAGGAAAATGGGAAAGGCGTAGGCTCAGCAAGTGAGTGACGTGCCACCAACTACTCAGGAAGAGGTGGCATCTCGTTCCATAATCCACTTTATGTGATGAGACTCCGTTTGAGGGAGAAAAGACGCAGAAGAGGCACCACATGAGTTAGAAAGGCTGAGAAAGGGGTAGCGAGCCGCGGTGGATGAATTAAAAGAAGATTGATCTGGGAACTCCTGAAAATCCCGTCCTATCTTCATTAAGCGCACTCCTATCTGATGAAGATAAGAAATCTATTTCACATTGCTGAAAGAATAATATTGATGTCTTTGGCATGGACGGTATAAGGAGATGCCTGGGTTAGGACCCAAAGGTATGTTGTGCACCGCTTAGCGGATGAAGAAGGGGTGTCGCCCGGTTAAAAGCAATGCCTCAACGACGGCTTCCGCCCCGAGCTCATCCCCTCGATTGAAACAGAAGATTAATAGCCTTATTGAGGCTGGCTTCATTCGTGAAGTTAATATATCCAAACCTGGATATCCAGTAATTGTGCCCGTGCGCAAGAAGAACGGACAAATCCGCGTCTGTTAGATTTTTCGGGACTCAACGTGGCATGCCCGAAAGAATGACTTCCCTGCTTCTTCACGGAGTTAATGATAGATGCCGTGACTGGGCTGAGATCCTGTCATTCATGGATGGCTCCCTCCGTGTTACAATCAAATTCGCATGGCGCCGGAGATGAAAGACTTAACTGCATTCCGAACGCCGAAAGGCATCTACTGTTACAAAGTAATGCCCTTTGGTTTGAAAAAATGCAGGTGGATACATACGAACGGGCTATGCAGACAATATTTGATATATGCTGCACAAAATTGGTCGAATGCTATGTAGACGAAATTAGTTGTGAAGTCAAAATGGCGCACAAAATCAACTTGGTGCATTTAAGGCAAGTCCTTCAACCGCCTACGGAAGTTTCAACTCAAAAATGAATCCCCTGAAATGTGCCTTTGGGGGGGTTTGCTGGCTGGAAAGTTTCCGCGGGGTTTACTGTTTGACACAGGGGCATCGAGATCGAGCAAGCAAAATGATGCCAAATAATGGAAAGATGCCGACCAAGAAACCTTCCACGAGCTTAAAAGCTTACAAGGGAAGTTGGCTTACATCCCGAAGGTTCATATCAACCTAGCGGGAAAAGAATGTCACCTTTTAGTCCGGTTGATGAAAAGGGGCATCCCATCCATAGGGATGAGGCATGCAAGAATGCATTTGAGAGTATCAATTCATAACTTGATGAAGCGCCCGTGTTAAACTGCTCCTGTTCACGGTCGCCCGTGATCCTTTATATCTCCGCCAGGATTGTTCTGTGGGCTGCCTTGCTTGCTCAGGAAAACGACCAAGGAAGGAGAAAATGCTCTCTACTATCTTAGTAAGAATGATGACCCGAACGAGTTAGAAGTACTCCCCAATTGAAAAGATATGTTTGGCACTCGTGTTCGCTAATCAAAAACTTAAGCACTACTTTGAAGCTCATACCATTCCGGTCTTGTTTCCAAAGCGAACCCGGTGAAATATGTTTATGGCGAAAGGTCGTGCTCTCTGAACCGCCTTGAAGGTGGTACTTATTGTTTCAACAGTTGAATCATCTATGTTTGCCGCAGAAGTCTGTCAAGGGGCAAGCCTTAGCTGATTTCCTCGCAGATCACCCCCCAATACCTGCCAATGGGAAGTTGCTGATGATTTGCTTGATGAAGATGTGATTTGTATTTGATATACTACCCCCATGGAAGATGTACTTTGATTGGGGCCTTCAATGAAAGGGCAGGGTTTGTTGGAGTTGTCTTCGTCAATCCAGAGGTGAGGTGTTGCCGTATTCATTCACCTTGACACCGAGCAATGTTCAACAACGTTGCTGAGTACCAAGCATGATACTTGGGGCTCGAAATAGAGGCTGATATGAAACAACTGAGAATTAACATTTATTGAGATTCAAAGTTGATCATAAACCAAGTGTCGGGTCTATATGAAGTGAAAATGCGGAGTTAGTCCCATATAACAACTATGCAAAGACTCATGCAATGGTTAGGGGACGTTACAATTGAACATGTACCAAGGAAAGAAA
>VALG01011385.1:0-35850 GCA_009835305.1 Ipomoea purpurea
ATATTCTTGATTTTGTAACAATACTTAAACAAACAAGAAAAATAATGAGGCATTCCTTTATATTTTAAAACCATAATATAAAGAAAACAAATTTCCTCTTAACTATAGAGTAATATAACACAATCAAGATAAAAGAATTTGATAATTCAAAATTATACTGTTCCTAAAATTCTTTATCCATTGTGAGAATCATTTGCACTGTTTAGTATTCGATAAATGCAAAATTCAAGGTAAAAATACATTTACATGTCCTAGACTTTGGACATAAGTACCGAAGAGGTTGAATTACACAATATAAGAAACATACCAGATAAAACGAACAAAGACGTTGTTGGCCATAATTATTCATTTATTTTATATGCGGTTGCCTTTTCCGCAGAGCTTCATGCAACATCTTCCGCCTGGCTAAGGCTCCAAGCCTTCGCGCTTTGCCGCAACACAATAGCAGCAGCGGCACGGTGGCCAAGTATTACCCGTAATACCCCGGTGGCTGATCAGAGCGAATATTAATTGGTAATGCCAGTATGGATTTTTATTTGTAGCCAATTTACACCGTACTTTTGAGGGTCACCGACATGCCACGAGTCTCGGCTCTCGCACGGATCCGTGACGAGAACGTCATCGAACCGGCAATCCGGCCCCGAGGACTGGATGCACGCGTTCACCGATCTCCGGTCGACAGGAAACGTGTTGCTCCTTCGGCATACTTTAGAAAGTTTTACTATTGGAAATAAAGCTTTTTTTCTTGGATTGCAGAAATAATGGCGGTATAGTATTTGATATTGGAAGGATGAAGAAGATGACTTTGGAAGCGATTCTAGAGGGTTTAGAAAGAGTAATGTTATTTGGAATCAGCTGGAGAAGATAAGGGAGGGACGTGACAGACTTAATTTGCTAGTTGCTATTATATTGTAAATGTTTATTGTAAAATAATATTGCCACAAAAATATTGTATATAAAACAAAGTATATATTTTAAATTAGCTAATTATATGTGAGGTTCAAACATCAAACCAAAATCCATTTGCAATAAGGAACTTGATACTTGTGGGACCAAATTATTGCCACAGTTTTGGGAAAGTTTGGATCAAAATTGATAGTACATACCACAATATTCATGGACCAACACTTTATGTGAGAGGGATAATAATTGATAGTAAAGGACACATATATGAATTTTTTAGGATGTCTTACAAATTGGAAAATTAATAAATATTTCTGGTGAAAATATATGAATGGATTCACTGGCAAAGGACATTATATGCTTGAAATGGTAAGAGTCATTCGTACAGTTTAATGAACCACTTATGCAAGTTTTTGAAATTTGTAGATGCATACCTGTTAGGTGCGATCTGGGTGACAATACTCGTAGAGACACCGAAAAATGTAACAAAATCTACAAATTACATAGTCATCGCACATATTAAAAATATTTATTTTTTGTGGAGATTCCATAAATACTTGATATATGTATAATATAGTCAAGGGGCACAAATAAATATTGATTGTTTATGATATTCTGTTTTATTGTAAAACTCTGTATGCACTCAATTTGGTTATGAGTACGGATAATCACAAATTTTTTGGTAGAATAACTAACAGTACTGCATTAATTTGACATAAAGATATTTGGAATTTATAACACCGTTTGTTAAAATTTAAATAATATACAAACATATTATGCAGGAGAGGTTTGAGCCTTTTAACATTGTTTTGAAAACTTTTGAACACAGCATCTAAGTTAGTATTGTATCTTGTGAACGTTCAAAGTGGGAAAATTGTTATTCCATTTCCACGAAAATTCTATTTTAGAATGCATGAAGATGATGGAATAGATGTTAAGCTTTGCAACGTGTTGAGGATCGTCGTGTACCAATGCAAAGGGTATTCGTTAACATCAGTTTTGAATTTTATAATTTTACCGTATCTATAGACTGAGTTCTTTTTACGCGCTTTTGGCGAATGGAATAAGGGTCTCGGGCAATGTGATTTTATTTTGTTTAAATAATGTGATAAAAGTATCGTATTAAATGCAATACTATATCTGAGATGTTCATACATAAAGGAATATAAACATGTGAATTGGTTTTATTTAGAATCGGTTCTTAAAACTATAGTAGTGGTGGACAATTATATATATATATGAGAGATTGATTATATTGTCACTAAAATAATGTTTGCATACTTTTGTAATACGCTAATCCTTTAAATTCTGGTAGCTATAAAGCGATTAGTGCCGCTAATATTTCGCTGATGAATATCCTGCGTTAACTGTTTGTGCGATTTAAGCTTCTCGATAAATTCTCGTCAATTCTCGTTTTGGGTAGTCAATCTGTCATATATTCTTTCCATCTTCCAGTAATCCTCACTTCTTGCTGCTGTTTTTTTTCTTTTTAATATTAGTGGTTGTAGGACCGATTGTGACATTGTGTAAGCATACATGCTTGCTAAGCATAGATAATTTGTATTACAATCGTGCAATGAGATTATGGTGTAGTTAATGCTTTTAGTTGTCAATGCATATTAAGTTTGTGTATATCGAGTTAGAATCTTAGGTTTATGGTGCTATTTAATATTCTATATTATCTTGAGCAAGCATCTATTGATTGATGTGGTCATAGTTTTGTCCCGCTAGCGAGGGTGAGTTGCAGTGTTGAAATGTTTGATTATCGTAATATATACATGTGAAAGTATTTGAACATAATATTGAATATTTATTATTAAATATTTTGTATAATATACTTGTTTTTTATAATATTTTTTTATATTATTATTTAGTATTTTTTATTTTTTTTATATTTATTAATAATATTTATATTGGGGAGTTTGATTTGTAATAAAAATAAAAATTGAATTTATATCTGATAAGTTAATTGGATAGATTTTTTGATATATATTTTTGATTTATTTTAATTTATTGAATAAATTTTTTAAAATAATTAAAATTATTATTTTTGTCTTTCTCTTTGCCTTGATGTGATATTTGTCTTCTTTTTTCTCCATCATTAAACACTTTTCTTCTTCTTTTTTAAATTTTTTTTTTATGGAAAACCACTAATTATTCTAGCAACATCTTCATTCTCTCCCTCAAAACCAGAATATATCCTAACTGTTACTTAATTCAATTCTTGTATATCATGTTAGTATCTAAATAACTTATTTATGTATTTTTATTTATTTTGTATATAAAATTATTAAAAATTATATATATTATTATTTAAAAATTAGAAATACTCGTTTTAAAGTAAAAAAAAAAATCAGTAGTTCCAGCCGACTGCAATTCTGCCGACCGCCGCTCTAGTTTCCTCCTAAAGCCTCCACCGCTCCAATCTTCTCCGTCGCTCCGTCTCCTCCATTGGCCAGGTTTGTTTTATTTATTTATTTCAAAAGTATTAAGACAATAAGACTATGTGTTTCTGTGAATTATTTTGTTGTGTGAAATTCGTTTTTTTCTCAGTTTTGTTTCCAGTAGCCAGTAGAGTAGTAGATAAAATTCAACTATTTATGTTTGATGTTTTCTGTATCAGCATTAAAATGTTTATTCTTGTAGATGTGATAGAAATATGTCCTTTTTATAATTTGATGGTATAATTTGAAATTTTCGAATTTGTTAAAAAATTATGTTAATTCGCTGATTAACCTAAAAAAAAAGTTCTGTTATGTTGATTCGGTGGTTTAAAAAGTTTGTTTGATTCGGTTCGGTTAAACAACTGATTAACCGAATGCACCCTAGTTACACCCACGTTGATTCAAAAGAAAAACCCTTGGCTAAGCTTTTCAACATCCCATCTTCGTTGTTCAAATCTAAGCCTATTAAATCAGGTTATTATCTTCAATTTGTAGTCTCGGTTTTTCTGAAGTTATATATTGACTCATGAATCTACTATTCTGTAGATTGCATATTGATTGACTTAGGATAATAATATATAGTTAAATTTTGATGTTAAAATTTTGATTTTGTGATTCTTTTCATGTGTAATTCACATAGTTGGTAGCTAGAGTGAGTGTGCATATGCATATATTTGTTCTTTATCCGTTGGCAATTGGTATTGTATGACTTGAATTTTTGGAAAACTTTTGATCTTTTTTAAGTGAAATACGAGGAGAACATGAAATTATTTGTATTTTTTTATTAAATACATTGATGTAATAGAAAGAATATTTTTAGTTAATTTTTGTCTCAGGATGTGAATATACCTAAAAGAGTTCTTTCGAATTTGCCCTGTACTGCATACTTAGCTCCATCATAGTCATGAACTATAGGCAATGGCAAAGCCTATAGAGGCAGAGCTAGCTTCTAGGTCAAAGCCAAATGATACAATAACCAGACAATAGAAATGCAACTCACTTTATCCAACATTGACAAAACTTCAACTTTCCTATGTTTTGAATTATTTAGAAGTTTCCTTAGATTCCTTTATCCACATTGACCAAAACTTTCTCATTCTATGTACTTGGTCAATTGAAATGCAACTCATGAACTCACTTCAAATTGTATCTGCCATTAGCTTTGTTCGGTCAGGATAAAAAGATGGTTGAAGTTATTTTAGGCATGCAGGGCCATGGGCTGATGATATCTATGAAGTAGCTGATCATTATACAACAAAAATTGGTGGACTTCCAGTAAGGATATTTGAATGTCTTTGTTTTGATTTATTGTTTTATAATCTTCTCTTTAGATCTATAAACTACTTTTTTTTTTAGGCTGGCCTGTTTCAGTTAGCATGATAAGGTCCCATCTGCTTGAGTGCAGTGCATGTAAAAGCAATCTCTGTCTCCTTGCACAGGTTTTACAATTTATAACTGTTTTATTTACTAACTGTGCCATTCTTTATTTTATTTTTTTTATTCAAGAAGGTTGTTAAACTTTTGGTTTATATTTCTCCTTTCATTTGGTTTTCTCAGGTTTATGCTCCTATTTCAAGCAAGAGTGCCAGCATTGAAGAACGTGTAATTTATATTTTTGGTTGTGCGGCACCAAAATGTGGGAGCTCACCTGTAAGGTCTCTTTAGAATTCAATTCCAGCATAGATTTAGTCAAGTGCAATAGTTGTTCTGGTGATTGGTTACACTTGTGATTGCTGTTTGTCATATAGCTGGAGAGCTATTCGGGTTCAGAAATCTGTTAGTGGTGAAGGATCAAAGCCCATCTGATGAGTCTGCCCATACACCTGCATCTTCTGTTTCTACTACAAATAATGACTGGAAAAAGGATTTGTGGACATTTGATTTCTACTGAAGAGGAGGATAATGAAAACAATGATGATATAGATTTGGAAGACTTGAGTAGGGCATTTTCTGAAGCTGCAAGCTTGCTTCTCAATCCAAGAAGCAAATTCATAATCATGAATGTGATGCAAAACCTTCACCCTTAGGCCACAGCTAGAGTGATTGATGAAAAATACCAGGTAGATTCTGATTCCACTGAAATATCCATTCATGTGATGGTATTTTATGCTAGTACCCTTTTGCCTTTCGGATGATGGTCATAACCTTGTCATTTGTCAGTACTGATTAACATAATGTAGGTTGCAGAATAGAGCTACTTATATTTTATGCTTAGGAGAAGCAATACCAATAAGATCTAGTCTGTTGAGTCTGTTCACTTGCTTTGCCAAAATGTGGTCTCCTAGGAGCAAATATAGTAAATTTCTGTGGAAAAGTGTGAATTTGTTCATGATTCAGCCATAATGGTGCCTGGAGGTTTTAATAAAAGTGATAAATTTCAAAGGTTTAAGGCCATATCTAATGTCTTTTTGGTGTATACCTTCCTCTTTTTACTTGGCTTTGGATTTGTTAGTCTTTTTTCAACTTGATTTGTTAAGTGCAGTGCTGCCTTGTTTCTATATACATGCTGAGGAGGAGAAATTCTCTAAAGAGAGCAGTTCTGCATGTTCAAAGACCTCTGCTTTCTATCAAGGAACAAAATGTTGATTCTGATCATTCAAAAGATGAAATGTGGGAAGAAGAGAGTTATGAATATGACAGAGCACCAAATGCGGACAGGATTTACCTTAAATTCAAAAAGCGAATGGATTCATACCCTGCGCAATGTTTCAGGTAATAACATCGGGAAGCTAGGATCTTTTGAGACTAATCAAAACGCTTGTCATTTTCCTAGCCTGAAGTATATATATATTCTGTAGTAGTTGCTTTCTTGATAGTTCAATTTACTCTGAACTTGGCTTTGGATTATCATTGTTTTCATTACACCTATAATGCATATGCGTTTTTCTATCAATTGAGCCAGTATGGAGATTTCAATTTTATACTCAATAGTAAGCTCCATTCTAATTTTATCAGTTGCCCAAGAGAATAGAAAGCAGTTGATTGCCCTTTCTTATTAAGTGTTAATCATAAGATTTTTTTTTTTTAAACAATGAACTTTATTTTGTAATAAAGGCATCATATTCACTTTCATCTTTTCTACCCCATTACACCAGATACTCGTATGGTGGAAAGACACTATTAGCCTCTGCGGAGCACAGTGATCCTGGGATGTGCAGGCTCTGTGGTGGATCTAGGCACTACGAAATGCAGCTGATGCCCCACTGCTATATTTTCTACATGAAGCGACTAGCAACCAACTGAGACAATCTATGGAAACTGGAACTGGATGACTTTAATATCTACACTTGTTCCGAGGTGAGCCTTTCAATCTATTTCACACCAATATATTTGAAGCTAGATATAAGATGTATTTGCCAACTATTTAGCGTGATGACACCTCTGCTACCATTCCAAATGGGTGATCATAGGATTGACCAGTGCTGGGGCATTGGTTTTGGGCTGAAAAAGTGAGAAAGTATAAAAGATTTTACTTGTAAAGAATCATGAGTGCTTCAAAATAAATATATAATAAAAAATATATATATCAAAAATATATTATATATAATATATGTTATATATATATATAATATATATATATAATATATATTATATATATAGTATATATATATATTATACTAATATAGTTATATATATTATATATAAGATGTATTTGGTGAGCAATTTTTTGAAGCTTTTAGCCTAGTCAAAAGAGCTATTTTTCTGAGTCTATGAAAATTAGATCTCTAGTTATTTTATTTTATTTTAATATGGAGTATTATATAAGTAATATATAAATTATTGTATTAATACTTTTATATTTATATATGTATATGTATAATAAAAATAAATATTAAAATTATATAATTCTTGTAATTATATTTTATATGTAATCTGATATTACAATCGAATTAAATCTAAGATGAGGACTTGACTAAACAGTAAAAAGAAAATAGGAAAATCATATAAGTGAGTAGTTATATATAAAGTAGAGCATTTGTCTGGTATCAAAATTCCTGAAATGTAGTAAGAATACTATTATCTTTGAATAGTTGAGGAAAACATAATCATGATATTTAATATCAATTCACGCACTTTCTTTGGATCAGTATATTATAGTCTGTAGATTATCTTTATATCATCTACTTTCTTAGGTTTATTTCTTTAGCTGAGATCAAGTTGTTCTTAAATAAAGCCATTCTCTTCAGGACTGAATATAGGTGGCTATAAAGATTAGGGAGTTGAATTAGGGCGTCAGAATTGAGGACTCTTATAGTGTTGTAAACTTAAAAGAGATAATAGGGTAAACGTGACATGTAAAAAAAGATAAAGTCAAAGAAGTAATATTATTGATAGGGTAACATGAACCTACATCACCGATACCATACTGACCGTTATAATTGGTGTTTATTTCATTACAAACCTTCTGAGAAATAAATTTTCCGGATATTATAAGGGAGTGGGGAGGGCTCGGGAGAATGTGAATGAGGTATAGTGAATATATGAGTATATATATAGAATTCGATAGATCATTCTCTAGTATAGTATAACATTACCTGAAAGTTGTTTACGTGCCATTGTCGAATAAAGAGGTGTTATGTTAGCTTAAAGCTAGCGTTATCTAATTTTCTCACGGTAGAATAAATATCGACCGGACCGGCTGTTAACCCGAGCAACCACATGAATCTTTCTACTATGTAATTCCAGAAGGAGTTGCTCCTGCAATTCTGTACTGCGTAACGTTGCCTAATATATTTACGACTTATTATTAATTCATTCAAGACGTGCATTCTTTCCGCTCTTCATCGTCCAATTACATTGGTTATGGGCCACCGAAATAGACGGGTTTTTTTTTTTTTTTTTTTTTTTTTTTTTTTCTTTGTTTATTCTTCATGATAGAGCATCGCGTCAGTATCATGATGGCGGGTTTGTTGAAGAATGTTTGATAACGGACCTGGGTCTATGTGAGGGGTCCCGACCGGGTGGGATTACACGACAGCTACGGTATCCAGACGAGGGAGAGCCGCGGATTATCGTTTTTATCACAGATTCAATCATATATCACGTAGCGTTGGCTACAGTTGGAACTCAAGGTCCGGCGGTAATTTAGTCCGTATACAAGAGGCGTTCCGCCAGCCCTGTTGTGTCAGTGCTTGTATTCTAGGGACCAATTTTCTTTAACCGTTCGGCGGTTAATAACGGTAGAGTTTAAGAATAAGCTCATAATCACCACGCCAACCACCGACGGTACAACTGTCATTTTGGTCATGCACGTGTCAGCTTCTGCGTGCCTCATGAGACAACAACGGTCGCCTGGATGTCCGGATACTAGTCGCAGGCTTTACTTCCGCGCAGTGATAGACCGCTTTCCCGCCGCAATAAATTATGTGGGGCGGCGCGATAGCAGTTTTTTATTGAGCTCTTTCTTGATAATTTCCATTTGAAGACTTTTATCAACCCTTTGTTTTGAATTGGATTCGGATATCACCAGGGTAATTTTGGTTTATACGCATCCCAATGAGCGACGTATTAAAATGCTAATGAGATGCGGTTCGCGAATGTATTGAGAGACGAATTTCGGTCCAAAATATAATTTTTTCAACCAAACTCAGAGCCGAGCGTTCTCATAATGTGAGAATTGTTTAATTTAAGTATAAATTTGAGGTATACAGGTTAAGTATTTTGTAATATTTGGGTATTAATAATAGGAATCATTGTGAATATAAATGAAGCAATGTCGATACAAGTTATGACATCTATATCGTCAGCTTTTACTTTTCGCTTTACACTTTCCTTCACAGATGCCTGGAGCATACGGGCCTTTACTGGCCAGCGTCCTGTTGCCGGGTATCCAACATTGTCTGAACGAATTCAGCTTGATCAGCGCACGATCCTTGGCCTAAAGTACAGAAACTGTCGGACATCTGAGATAGACAGTCAGGGGTAATAAACAGCTCAGGCTGACGACATTACCATAAATAAAAATAGGGTTTTGGATAATGATTAGTACATATTTTGTGTGCAAATGACGCGGCAAGTACACACAGCAGGCGATGCATGAAATCCATTATTAGTAATGAGTGCTGTTTGGTAGCTGTTCTGTTATCAGACTTCTCTGATTGTCTGTGTTCGCCAGGACGGAATTCGTTCAACGACCCATAAAAACCTCCGAGCGTAGTCCGGCCCAGTTCAAACCAACGGAAGCGGCGAGACTGTAACTAAGTACGAAGGTACTCGGGATTATGGCAGAGTGTTTTAGGTTATGATTGTTGGGCATATAGCTGTTCTCTCTGTTTCGAATCTCATGGGTGAATAAAGACCCGCATCAGATGAAACCCGACATCGGTTGCTAGTTGAGTGCGTACCCCCAGCCCGGCTCTGGCCGACGATCGATGTGGTTTGAAGTAGAAGCTACGAGTGTTCTCAGATCCGGTTCTGCATGGATTTAGCCGGCCTGCTAACGCGTTCTGTCGAGCCGAGCATCTCATTTTCTTTCGAGCAGCGAGAGTGTCCAGCACAGCAGGAGAGGCCTTATTGACAAATGTGAGAACGGCGAAGATAAGCCGCCAAGGCTTACGGCGTGGGCCGGTGCGTTCTGAGCAGCACTGTAGATCCGTCGCCTGGGTTGGTGGGAGTTATGTTGCTTCTGAGATGGCTGTCATCAGGGAGAGTGGTACCTGAAAATTGTCACTTCGAATCGGGTGATGAAGGGCCCTGATGACACAATTTCCCGATTTCTGTTTCCTGCCTTACTGACAGCTTCTTGGACCATACTACCGGTAATCTGGTTATGTCCAGGCCAGATCTGAGCGTGGAACGCTCGCGCAGGATCTGAAAGTCATGCTTCTGCCTCAGAGTAGGATGTTCCCTCGGGTCTCACGATGAATGTGGCGGCATCAAGTGGGAGGGCGTTCTCCAGTCATATCCGAATCTATCAACAGTGTCGAAGATCTACGCTTCAATGTATGGGACTCGTTTCTGGGGCCCAAGGCAGCATAGGGTGGCGGCGTTGGTTTGGTCCCTGATTCGAATACAGGTCCCGGACGACCTTGACTTATGTGTCTCACAACGGAGCAACTGTGCCCCGGAACTTCGGAGAACATAAGGTCGGGGAAAAACAGGAATCTTTCGCGGTCAAGCCTGGTGGATATTGACCGTTGATTCTTCCCGGTGTGTCGTGAGAGGACTTGGTCACGTGGTATCAGCATTCAGAGGAACGCCTGGAACAAAATGTCATCGGTTCTCTGGGTGGGAGAGAGCTACAGCGGCCTGGAGCGCCTGTAGTGATCGGATCTCGCAGGAGGAGCTTCATCACGAACTTCTCTGTTCGGTCGACCGCCAGTGATGAGGAGCTATCGTGCACGTGGCGGGGCGTACACAAGCCACAGTGAGGGCGCCGGAATTTTTTGAGCGAGCTTATCACGCATCTGGTAGAGAGAAGGCACACCTGGACCAACGGGCCGTAACGAGATGCTATGGGCTGGCTTCTTCGTGCCGTCATCCGTCCCGCGAATGAAGGTTCTAACACTAACCGATCGAAGGTGCATTCGAACCCCGACACTGTTGGATATCTCCGATCACACTTTGATACCCGCTCTAATGACGGTTTGTTCTTTGTTTCTCTTGCCTGCACCGGTAAAACTACATACCTTTGCTCAAGCAGATGAATGGAGCACCCCCGAGCCCCCCGAGCCAACTATGATTTATGGAGGGTCTCGTCGAAGAAAAAGATGCGCGCACCCGATGGGTTAATATGTTGTTAATCCGGGAATGGAGATCTACATGAAATACCGGTCCAATGCGAGGGAGGGGGAGAGGAAAGATTGATTGTCCCGCAAGAGCCATACACGACCTCACTAACGCCCTCACGCAGTTACAACTCGAAAGGGCTACGTGTGAACGCACGGCTCGTCCACGCATCTCTATAACCTTCCCTCTAGTCAGATTACCATTGCGACTGGCTTGTAAGGGTAAGCGAGAAGGCGGTCCGAGAAAGAGGCGACGGAAGGGCTGGCATTAGAAGCGCGAAGAAGCAGAACAGCCGAGCCCCCCGGTAAAGGCGGTGTGCACTCACCACAGGCGCAATGCGGTATCTCTCAATACCGCTATGGGAGGCTGCGGCAAATCTAAGCGGCGAAGTAGAAGAGGGACATGACGAAGCTTAACACTCGCCGGTTAGGTAGTCGCTCTCACAGGAGATCTATGGGAACGTTCGTCCGAGCGTGGTCTGAGCGGAGTATTGAAATATAAAACGCTTGAAAAAAGCCTTTCAGAGGCTCTCTACTATAACTGCTAACTGCTCGGCTGAGACCGATCATTTTTGCAGCTGTATCCCTGGCGATGCACGCGCCTCTGGGCGCTTTCGTGCATCATGGCCACACCTAATGTCTGCACTGCAAGCAGCGCCGTGGCGCGACCTGACACATCGACCGTAAGTCGTCGGACTTCCAGAGAGCGATATAGCATTAAAAAACGATTCAGATCCATGGCCTCACGCCATTCGACCTTCGCGGATGACCAGCGAAGAAGGTAAAGTGCCGTGAGACAGGAAGATCTCGGTTAGAGACCGAGAGCGCAAGCTGCCCGGAAAGAGCCAAATGGGCTGCGTGCCATACAAGAGTAGACAAGAAAGTGTGCGTTAAAGGATTGTAACACCGGCTGTGGATGTATTCGACCCGTATACGCCTGAAGACAGAGTATTTAGAATCACTCCTGAGCTCTAGAAGACGCAATCAAAATTAAATCGAGACTAGAATCGACAGGAATCCCTCACAGTTCATGGGCCCACATCCCTTACTAACAGCAACTCCTTCTGAAGCGCCCTTATAGGCAGCAGTGAACATCGCAAGTTGCGGCAGAGACATTAAAGTAGGCGTAGACCGCCAATTACTACTTATGTATTCACGGATATTAGTGTACCGGCTACAGGTGGGGCAAAAACACCGGAAGCTCACTACCTGACGGCGCCTACACCAACGGATCACGGGGCGAGTATAGCGAACTGTGAGGAACATGAAAGAGCACGAATAATAACGTTTTCCAACTGCGACACATGACGGCAAATGAATAATACTTTAGTTAGTAGACAGTAGTAGTCAATAAACAAGCGATTATGACACGAAACGAAGGCGGTATAACTAGAACACACCTGGGGATACCTAGATATTAGTTTAAATTGTTATACGATTTATATGGGCGAAACTAAGGGAGATAAGACAGCTAAAACCACGCAATGAAAGATAAAAGATGGACTAGAACGATGCCACAAAAGTATGAGGCTAATTTATCCAAATACCTAGTGGCATTTATTAATGAGATTAATATACTATATATAGTGGAATCATCCACGGAGGCACTCATAGAGGCGTAATCACCACACATAACTATAATTTTTCGACCACACCGAACCAAGGTATCTCGAGGAGAATACAGCCTGGTCAAGAAGAATAATTCAAACACAAGAACAGCGTAAAAATAAGACCTTCATGACCGCTACACGGAATCACATTCAAGTGTCTAGTACGAGGTAACGCATGTCTGAACAAAAACCTATTTTCTTCGCTTATAGATCTCCTTCCTTGGCCTCCCTCTATATTCTCGTGGAGTACCCAATGTCTTATTGATACTATGTGTTAAATGATTCTATAGAGAAGAATAGAGTTGAGTAATGGTAGATTTACGTTATAGCTTATTTTCTCGATTAAATACTTTTGATGGATCTTGACTGATATGAAAAAGAGAAATCCATGATGTTCTGATCGCTGATATTTACTTAACGAATCTTATGAATTTCTTCGACTATAACGTAAAGTAAGATATGTTCTTGATGATTGGTGGATTCAGAGCCCTGAGATATACACTGCTCGAGAGCATTTGACGAAATTTGTAAGTGTTTATTAGATACGCATATGGATAAACACATAATAGATATATAGTGTAAGCGTGTGGTAATTAACATGCATACACATCGGAACAGGGTTGTTTAATATTAGAAGTCGTAGAATTGACAAGGATACAAGAGATAGATGCGCTCGCTGGTTCTTCGAAACCGTTATAATTGCTTACTCGGGTGGTGTTATCGATTATTTGCGTTTAAAAGTGTCTAATAAGCATTGGTTTCGAGCCTCCACGAAGGTTCCCGAAGGACCGAATATATTTAAGTAGCGTCAGCTGTAGTATGGGTGAATAGGGAACCCCACGCTCCGAAGGAACCTTGAGCTGAGGACACACGCGCCGAGGATTGAAGTGTTCTAAGCATCAGCTATATCTCTAAACACATAATTATAAACAACTAAGAGGAATAATCCATCTTATTAAATCCGCTAAGAGGATGTCTAAATTATATGACTAAGGTGCATACGAGTGATGAGCGCGAAGGAAATACTGAAACCTCGCACACCTCGGGGGGGTGCTACGGAAGCCGAAGGCATCCACACACACCAGAAACTAGTCCGTCCTTCCAGAGCGTAAAACTATTCGATACGAGGCCACGCAGGACCAAACACAGCAAAAGTATCATGAGTTGCGCATCGAGAAGCTTGACAAGTATATAGAGAAAGCAAGATCATAACTGAAAATATAAATCCTCTCTTCGATTGTGACCCTAGAAGGTCTAACATGTATATTATCTGTTAGAACGAGAGATCTGAAATGAATCTGGTAAATCCCACTTCACCAAGTGCGTTGTAAATAGGCAGTATACATATAGAGATATCCACTCACGCAGGGTAGCATTCCACTAGATATACATATATTAGCTGAATAAGAAAAACCATTTTGAAGCATGAAGATATAGTCTACCGAACTCTACTGTAAAAGCACGGTTGATCAGCAGATCTCAGACAGAGTAAGCATAAACACATAACAACAGGTAATAACTAACAGCATTAATGACATTTCACAACAGTAGTAAGTAAGCTTGGATGACGCGCAAGGCAAACAATAATCCATATAAACACCATCACTCAAATCATAAATCCCTATGAGGCCTATCCTTCGCCAAGACACTCATAAAATACCATACAAGTCTCATAATCACATACACAATACAACACTTGTTGTGATTGGCGTGTGACACAAATATGGATCCAAATCGCATGCCCCTATACATGAGGTCAGCGCATTATAGCCTCTGACCACTGGCGCCATGGTTTCCTAGAGAACATGACTTCTCGATATCAATCATACGATCGGAGGGTCAAATTCGCAACGAGGCTACTTGTGCAACTATCGCAGCATCAATTCTATTAATGGCGCTGTTTTTATCCTTAACCATAACAGGGTGGAACCGTTGACATCTGCAGCAGCACTGAGAAAAATGTCACTCATGAAACGGTTTAATAGCTAGGATAGGAGAAGGAAAATCGCAGCTACAATATCATGAAAATCGTTTGATCCAACCAATGACTGTGGCAACATCAGCAGTCTATTAGAGTATTGCGAGATTCTGTAAACAGCTACCAGCGTTTAACCTGCATGGGGCAGCTAGCTAGAATAACAACTATCGAATTCTTGCGACGAGATTGGCTCATAATAACACACCACATATACTCAATAATCAAGCACGTGTTTAACAAAATTGTCCCCTACATATTACACGTTGGTTAAGAGTTTAGATTCTTAAATTTTAATTTAAAAAATGGGGATATTAATTAAAACTGATATAACAAACATATTGCGTGAATACTCATACACAACATATACTAATAATTAAGTCCTAAGGGCATAACTCCTTCACTAATATAGGATCAAACGTGAGATCAATAGCAGTAATTAACTTAACTCTAAAGTTATTTCAACTAGTATAATTATATTGAAATAAAATAAAATAAATAGAGCAACTATACATTAAATAGACATAGCGAAATTCATTGACATCCTATTCTGACAGGGCACCTAAAGCCGTAATATCATAAACAATATGTACTAGACATATATACATTCTCTACAAATTAATACGGCGTTCGTATGCGGACACGGGGGGTACCCGGGGGAACATCAAACGTGAAGCCGGAAACCCGAGGTAGGGTGTACCAGCGGTAGCCGGTGGTGAGGTTCACCCGCCGGCGCAACTGTCTGGGCAGCCGGTGCCCCGGCAGCTGCCCAACACCGCCGGCGTTGCCCAAAAAAAAATACAGGCTGCGGGTAGTGGCGGGTCCCTACCCCCTACCTACCCCACTGACTTCTTAACCACAATTTCACCCCCGGGAACCCATTGTGGAAACCGCGAAACCATGCTTAGACACTTTACAAGCAATTAAACGATACACGTAGCAATTTATGAAAAATACGAGAAGAACGGCATGATAAACCTATCATGCCTTTCTAAACATAATCAACACCCAACATGCAATTCCCCACCCAATAATCCAAAGAATAATTCATACGATACAACTAGGGCAAATCAATTTTATATCAACAAGAATACGGATTCCGTCTTCTAATTGCAAGATCAGGTAAGAATAACACATTAAGCATCAGAACATCCACACAATTATCAAGAACAACAACATAATCTATTAAACTCCATATATCATCAAGAACTCCATATAATCATCAAGTCCATAAAATTATCAAGTATCTCCAATATCAACGAATTATCAAGATCCCTTCATGGGATCGCAATCACATCAAATATCAGTAATAATCTATATCTCGCCAATAACAATATAGGGGGAAACCCTAAGGGGAATCAATAGCTTATGAAAGATAAGTTTTGTTGAGAACATGGGTTACCTCCTTAGCTTAATTAAATTCCTTGCTATGAAGGATCTTCTTAGCTTTTCTTGAATTTCTCCTAGGGGATTCTTGGAAGCTCTTTGGGGTGTGAAGATATTGTGGTGGGAATTCTAGGATGCTTCTAAGTTCCCTATTATAATGCTATGGGGTCTACATTCTCCTAGGATTAGCTATTGGGCTTAGAGATGGGGGGCCCATGGACCATGGTGGGTTTAATGCTAATTAATCATTGTGATTTATTTCTTTTCCTTTTTGGGTAGATGGTTAATTAATTAATTGGTTTTAGGACTCGTAACACGGGGTGCTACAATCGCCCGGCAGCGGGTAGCCATCAGGCAGCCGCCTGCCCGCCGGTGACCCGTTTCCCGGAACAGTGCCCTCCGGCGGCAACCGGCGGGTGACCCCCACCCACCGGCTACCCGCTGGTCATACCCCACCCGGATCTTTGGCTTCCCCGTTTGATGTTCCCGCTCCCCATGGTGTCTCAACGGACCCCGTTTGTCGTGCTTGAGTCTAGTTTGACGTTTCGGGTACCATTCGTAGTTTAAGTGAGTCTTAGGGATTGCATGCTAATTGAATTGGTAACCCGTTGACCTAGGTGAAAGTTGTATGAACCCTTAGGATTGTTCTTAGTATGTGAATGATCACACGTAATTTATTTAATGTTCTCTCCCCTCCCCAATGTGCTACTACGTGCTCCTATATGTTATGTGTTGCATGATCCCCATTTTGGTTATAGCCAATTGGGTGATTCCCGGACTACAGGTTCGGCAAGCGGCTGAAGGTCCGAATGGATTGTTCCCCGAACTAACGTTCGAAGTAAGGTTGAAGACCAATTGGATTTTCCGGACGAAGGGATTCCGGAAGTGGCTGAAGGCCAACGACCTAATAACAATCTAAATCGGCTACTCTGAGGGCCTACTGACGGCAGTCCGGGCTGCTCTATAAATACCTATCAATCGTTCTAAAAGTCCCTCACGCTGGTTGCGCCGCGGGTAGTTATAGCCGCTAGGCCGGAGACACAAATCCGGCCGGCATGTAACCCACGTAGCAACCACGTGTCTTCACCCTGCGAGCCCTGCCTGTCAGCGCGTAACGTTGCCACGTGCCTCTTCTCGGCTCTCTCGTCAAGGGCCACCGATCGGGTGTTGAAAACATCGGCCGGGAGTTGAGCCGGTCGGGTCCGACCGGGTTCCTTTTCAGGAATATCCGACCTGTAAACCTGCATAAAAAGAATAAAACACGTGCATGTCGGTCGGGGTATTCCCTACCACATAGTATTTTTTTGTTGTAGCTACTAATTTATTTAATTAATAAGAGTAATAAAGTAGCATACATACTTTTCATCAACAATAATAATTTCTCAATAACATTCGTTGTTGAGATCAAATTATTTTGAAAGTTTGTCAATGACAATTGTTACAATTCTTGTAAATAGAGGATGATAATAAATAATTCAAAATATATAGTTATAATAGATATTGTTATAAGTATAGTAAAAATTAACTTACAAATTTCTTTAGAAGTTTCATGCATTGATAAAAAATATGATGTGTAAACTTGTTCAATTAAGAGGCAATGGGATGTAACATTGTCAATTCTTTGGAAAATCGCCTTACCGTTGTAGATTCCAGGTTTAATTATATTTATAATCAACAACTTTGTAGTTAGGCGCGCATGGTCTGACAATGATGTAAGAACAATTTTGTCTGATCAAAAAAAATAATATAAAATTTGTAAAGTAATGTACAATTCTACTATTATAAAAATACATACAAAAAATATTAATACATAACGACCTAAGTCATATCAATAATGCAAAGTATAATTGAAATATTAAGTTTTGTTATGATCTAAATAATCAAAGAACATTAATTAACGAAAAAATAAAGAAAAAAAACTTAAAATTTTTTTTAAATGCATAAAAATCAAATGATTTTTAAAGTTCTCGATTTATAATCTTTGATGCTTAACTTTGAATGTTATGTATTTAGTTGGATTATTTGACCAAAGTTTATGTTAAATTCTATAATAATATTCAATTATCTATGCATCAACAATTCCAATATAATTTTACCTTGATATACTTTAAAGTACGTACTTATATATATATTTTTAAAAAACAACATTAGGCATTATCCCAATCGTGCAATGCGCGTAAAAAAGCTAGTTTATTATATAGTATATATATATATATATTATATATATAATATATAATATATATAGTATATATATATATTAGTATATATAGAGAGAGAGAAGAGAGAGAGAGAGGGTCCAGTTCATATGAGGGCTTCTCCTTAGGTGAGGACGTGAATTCTATTCTGAACCATTAAATAAGAATGATGCACGAGTGAAATTAAAAGGAAGAAATCACACGGATTAAGGAAACGAATTTTCCTTTAAAATATTAAAAACTATACCGTCAGGGTAAATCAGTCTTATTAGAAGTTATGCATTCCTACACAAATGTTGTTCCTATACCAAATGTTGTACATCGATAACTCTCTAGTTGTGCATTCAAACATCGCCAAAAAATCCTACGATGGACATCACGATGTCCTACGATGCACGCATTAATTGCACCGAATGCACAATCATAACTACCCACACATGTGTACATATTCACCGGCATCCAAATATAGGCATATTATATTCAAAAGAACGAGCAAAGAAAAAAAAAATAAGAAAATAAATTTGGCCAAGGATTACCGTGCTTTCACACTAAAAAATAGAAAAAAGCACTACTATATCCACTTAAAAAAAAAAAATCAATCCATGTCATCTTAGAAAATCAAATCTAGGTCATCCAAATATAAAAACGAACGTACAAAATTAGTCTTCATGTCTTCATCTAAAGATGCGTCCTCATTTGATCCGAACTCTATATATATATATAAAATTTAAAAGTATTAATAATATTAGCAATTTTATTATGATCTATTTTTATTAGATCTAACCCGTCTCACGGTTCTCACAGGAGATCAGCCAAAAAATAGATAGATGGAATATTGGTTAATGCACCACACATAGAGCTATCGCACACGGTATGTGAGGTGTGCCTTGGGGCAGTTTTCTAATAATTATCTAAATTGGTTAATTAGTATTTCGAGGTAACCTTAGCATACATAATAAGTGAGCGTACTTCAATCTGATTTCAATTCATCTGTATGTACCCATTATTATGCTACGGAGTATTTCAGACATTGATAATTGTACTCGAAGATTGTCTAAAACACTAAAATTAATATTTATTTAATTTGTTAAAAATACATATATAGCTACGTATTATTGCACACACTATTCACTAATATAATTTTATTGTGACCTTTAATGTATGTAGTATCTTCAAATATCTCAATTGATTAAAGTTCTTATAAACTAATAGCGTTGAGAAATTCTATGAAAAATAATAAACTTAGCTTTGACAGTATACCTTTAAAGATGAATGGTAAAACCATCAAAATCTAGACAAATAACAAACTAAAAAATGATAGGCATATATATACAACACAATATACTTCATATTTATTATTATACATGTCGAAAATATTTATTCCAACTGCAATGATTTTATTTATTTTTTCTTTTGTTTTGCACAAGAATAATAAAGGGGTTACTTGGGTGGGTGGGCGATGGATAGTTAATGTGACAACCAAGAATGAAGTGTACGTAGTAGTTGGATGCTGTCAACTGCCCTCCGTTCTTTCCTTTCTTTTTATTTTTTATTTTTTATTTTTTTCTTATTATCTTATTTATTTATTTATTTATTTTTTTGTATGAGTGTGATGACAAAAATTAGTAATCACTACCCCACCCATATAAGAAAAGTAAATTCTGCTAGAAAATCGCAATAGACTCGACAGAAAAAGTATTGTCAGAGTAATAATTATGTGAGATCGTCTCACGGGTCTCAATTCGTAAAACGGATTGGATCTTTGATTAATAGGTCAAATCTTTGACCTCATTAATCAAAGATCCGATCAATATCGAGGATTGAGACACGTGAAATGGTCTCACACAAATTTTTGCCAAATTAAATTCGTAACTTTTATATAGGTACAAAAATCATGTCACACCTACTTAGTTATCCATTATGGGGCTCTTATTTTATTTTATTCTTCCATTTTTGAGTGATGATGGAAACCAACAACCACTACTCGAGACTATGCATGGCGTAAACTCCACCTTGTGACGGTAGCCGGCAAAGGACTACAAGCTAAGAAGGTAATTCAACTAGCCTAAGTTGTTCATAGCTAACCGGCTCAAACTAAGAAGGTCAATAGGCCGCTCTCACCGTGAGTCGAATTTGGAACTTTGCAGTTACCAAACCAATAGCCCAACTAACTTGGTTGGGGTTACCCTATGTTTCTTATAAATAACCGACTCGAGGGAAAACTCGTAGCCACTATCCAAGACTGTGCACAGTATAAACCTCACCTTATAGCCCTAGCCAACAAAGGATCACAAAAGATCGGTAAAGCAACCTATGTTTCTTATAAATAACCGACTCAAACCAAGAAGACCAATTCGACTAGAGTTGCCTCTTATTTTATTTTATTCTTGCATTAATGGGAAGTAGTTAGTTCAAAATTGAAGTCATTGCAGGCGGAGGTCTTTGGTGGTTCTGTTGTCGCAATATTACGCGTAATGCGACGTACTACAGAAGTCTGATAATTTAATTTTTATAGTTAAGATTTCGACTTCTACAGGGCCACATCTTGGACTCCATTAACTCGCTTATCCAATACCTATGAGGAGAATAATTGAGCCAATATGATTTTAACAATCGTTATGTCATGGAATTGTGTTCACTATTCATGGTGAACATGATCCAACGGTAACGGTGTACTGTTATTATATTTTAATTCTTAATTAACCGCGCGACTTTTCTTCTTCATTTTCACATTTCACGGTTTCATTTCCTCTTCGCGCAAATTTCTTCAACATTCATAAATTATGAATGTGCAGGCGTAGATTTATGAATGTGCAGTTATGAAATTATGAATTTTCTTTATGAGATTATGAATTTTCTATTATGAAATTATGAATTTTCTGTTATGAGATTATGAATTTATAGAAATTTATAATTACATAACTGTAAATTCATAATCTCCATAACAGAAATTCATAATTTAATAAATGTTTTTTATGCGATTATGAATTTTTTTATGAGATAATGAATTTATAGTACAATCCTAATATCATAACAGAAAATTCATAATCTGAACAAACGCCCGCCGTTAATAACACATTAACTAAAACTTTTTTTTCCCGTAAAAACGACACTGTTTGGACTCGTGTTCACCAAGGCATAATTTGCTTGATTTTAAGACTTAGTATTAAATTGTACACTTATGCTCCATAAGAATGCCAATACAAACTCAAGCTTCTAATGTTAGTAATAGAAATAGTATCACTATCCATGTATTAAAAAATTTTAAGTTAGACTTCTTATCAATTAGATCAATGCAAATGAAACCGACATTGCATCCGTCACCCTACCTACAAATTTAATGCATCAACTGATTATCTAAATCAAGATGAGCACAAAGTTGGTTGGTTGGTTGGAGCTTGACTCCAAAATTAAAAACATGCTTCTCAGCTTCTTTCCTCAACTCGACCAAGTCTGTCACGATCAATTCGGTATAATATATATAATATATTATATATATATATATATATATATATATTATATATTTTTCCACTGGAAACCAAACATTAAAACAAAAATATAATTTAAAAAAAAAAAATGAAACACTTAAAAAGTATAACCATAAATATTGTTGGATATAGCTAGACAGAATACAAAACACATCAAAATATTATAAAAATATTCATAACAAATATAAAATATAATTAATTTAGTTTAAAAAATAACATAATTTATTTGATAAAATAATTCGAAAGTAAGAAAAAGCGAGCACTCTTAATAATATGGCGCACCTAAACTTTTAGCAATCACACACCTTAAGCATACAAATCACGCATCTTTAAGAAAGAAATTGCACTTAACACCACACAACCACACTTGAGAAGCCAACCGCACGGGAATCCGCCATATATATATATATATATATATATATATATAGTATATATATATATATATATATACTATTATATATTATAGAATATATACATAATATATATATAATGTATATTAATATATATATTAGTTATAATATACATAGTATATATATATATATTATAATATATATATATATATATATACATTATATATATATATATATATATATATATATTATATACATATATTTATATAATATTATACATATATGATATATTTATTTTTATTTATTATTATTTATATAGTGACAGATCCAGAAATTTTTTCCAATTGGGGGCGAAACATACATTAAAACAAAAATGATAATTAAAAAATAATAAACACTTAAGAAGTATATATATCGATAAATATTGTTGGATATAGGCAAAATATAAAACTCATCAAAATATTATAAAAATATTCATAAAAAATATAAAACAAAATTAATTTGGTTTTAAAAAAAAACATAATTTATTGATAAAATAATTCAAAAGTGAGAAAAAGTGGCCATATTAATAATTGAGAAATAGTGAGAAAAAACGGTGTTGAAAGCATAACAAGGATTTGAACCTTAGTATTCTTAAGTACAAACACGCCTTCACCCAACTGGCCGGTCTAACTCAACTCTTATAAAAATTGTATATGTTTTTTCTTATACTTATACTAAGACTGTACTATATATAATATATTGTACAATGGTGTATATAGGGGTGGGGGTGGGGTGTGTAACACCCACTTTCTAACCTTAATTAACATTCTCTTAAACAACATTAACATAAAGAATAACAGCCGAAAACTATAAGATAAGTAGTGGGAGTGTCACCTGGCGCACAAACCACCACTCTTGTGATTGCACATGACTAAAATGGTAAAACTACCAATAAGATTAAGTTTGGTTAACTAAAAAAATAATGATGGAAAAGGAAAGGGAAAAACGCACCAACACAGTCGTACCTCAATGCTCAAACATAAAGTCAGTAAGTCTAAATCCATAACATAGTCATAATAAACTAGAGTTTAACATCTCAAACTAAGAGACTAATCTAAACTCGAATCTCTTCTCACGACTGGCCCCTGAAAGGGGTTTGCAACAACACATAGACAACAGGGAAAACACCTTACACGAAACCTCACCACTAACCCACACCCTAAGTAAACCACACTCACAACTGATAAGCTTCTAGCAATACACTTGAAAGCATTTGAATATCTTAAGCAAATAAGCTAAACTCAAATCTAACTTAGATGTATCACATTCATCTATATGCTTGCACCCTACTATTCAGGCTGCTGCTTATATATGTATAAGACTGATACGTAGATTCATCAACATATAGACTTCTAAATAGCATATCAAGCAATTCATGCTTACAGATAGGATCATGCTAAAATACCATATAACAGGTGTTCATATGCTTCACATCTTATCACATAACTTATTAAGTAGAACTTCTACTACATCACAATAATCATGCTCAAAGGAATACCTTAAGTTAAGCTTCTCATTAAACAATTCTCTTACGATGCTCCATTCGCATACAATCATGTATAACATTATGATCATACTTCTCATGCAATCTAGTGCATCAACATATTCACACTCATATGCAATCTCATGCAATTATATAATCAAACTCTTATGCAATCTCGTGCAACAATATAATCATACTCTTATGCAATCTAGTGCAACAATATACTCGTGTTCATATGCAATCTAGTGCAATAAATAATCATGCTTTTATGCAATCTAGTGCAACAATATCTAATCATACTCTTATGCAATCTCGTGCAACAATATACTTCTGCTCATATGCAATATAGTGCAATAATATACTCATGCGCATATGCAATCTATTGTAATAATATAATCATACTCGTATGCTCATTTATAAATTAGAGTATTTTGTATAGAGGTTTCTTTGTTACTTTCTCGAGTCTCTTTTGACTCTCTTTCTTTCTATCGAGTCTATATTGACTCATACTTGAGTCTCTGTTGACTCTCTTTCTTTAGTTTCTGTTGACTCTCTTTCTTTCTCTTATACTCCTAGACGGCTTAGGGTGTCACCGAAGTGTGACTTACCCCATCGGTAACGGCATAATTCCGACCCAATATCTCCTACCGTCTACGGGACCAATCTGGTGGTTCAAACTCTATGGAATCAGGTATCAAACTGTTAGTGTGCACACTCCCTAACCAGGATTCCAAGCTCGGCGGGTAGTTTCCAACCTCGTAACGTGTGAATACGCCGCATTACATATATTGGGACCGCAATATCCATAACTAATCTCACGAGAGGAACATAGTCCAAACGGTATCCCCCAAACCTCACCGATATAAATAATACATAAATATATCTCTCATGCATGCAACAATTCTATTACTTCTCAATGCATCAAAGAATGATATACCACATGCGTATGGTTTTTGAAAGTATTCGTGGACTGACGTTGGCCCCTTTATGCATTTTTGAAATATGACTCATGTGAAATGTCAAATGCTCTCATAACATGCTTCTAAATCATGTATAAACTAACATGAAGTATTCAAGGATATATCATCATGCTCGTTTGCAAAATAGCAATTCTATGCATTTCACTCACAAGTAATGCTTCTATTCTCATTGATCAAATAACACAATTTAATCATACTTTCATAAATCATATTCTCAAAGGATCATGTTTCTTACTCAAATAAAATATAATTAGATCATAATAATCAAATAATTCTACATACACAGTAAACTTAGCAAATTATTCACTGTGTAGCAAATTCTTTACAAAAATCCTTATTAACATACTTGTTTTTTAATCCAAATTCAACGATAAAAGCAAAACGTGTGTTGAGCGATCCCGAAGAGCCGAGCCACAAGATCCATAACACTCGGTCCAAAACGACACGTAAGCTGAGCCACAAGGCCCGACCACTGCACAAAATCCCTCACAGACAATACTCAGGGACCTGGGGTGGACTCTTCATAGTCCGCCCCTGGAGCCTTGTTGATGTGCTGGGGCTAGGCAACGGCCCTCCTTCTAGGCCGTGCCCTAGTCCCGGCCACACGGCTCTAGCCGGCAGCCCTTCGGATGGGCCGCGGCTAGGGCCGCTACTCTGATCTGGTGCACACTGTGTTGTGCACCAGATTGATTTCACTGCAAAATCATCCAAACCAATCCAAAACAATCTCAACAACTCACAAACTGTTAGGAATATACTGTATAAGTTTTTATGAGCAAATGTATTTTGTAGTCCCCAATTTTATTTCTTTTTGAGTCAGTTCTGGTTCACAAAGTATAGTGCACCCCTGCCATGAGGCCTACGTGAACACCTCATTGATAGAAGAATAAATGTAAGCGGGATCATAGCTTAACCATTTATGAAGCGTTAAAGTCATCAAAGGTTGAGATGAACGAGATGGAAGAAGACTTGTTGAAAAATACTTGATATTTGTGATCCGGGTTTAATTGTTGTTGAGGTTTTTTTTTTTTTTTTTTTTTTTTTTTTTTTTTTTTAAAGCATTAACAAACTTTGGTTATATCGGGAAGTGATATCAAGCTATGGTTATATCGGGAAGTGATATCAAGCTATGTTTATATCGGGAAGTGATATCAGGCTATGTTATATCGGGAAGTGATATCAAGCTACTGGTGAAGTGCTATCACGAAGTGGTAGACAGGAAGTGATATTGAGAATAATACCACGAAGTATTAAGAGGAAGTATAATCATGAAGTGATATCAAGCCAAGTCATGAAGTGCTATCAAGCCAAAGTTTTAACATGATATTCTTTTTTACGGATGATGACGTCACTTTTTATGGCCCGTTTGGTTCACGGAATAGGTCGGGAATGACATAGCATTCCCAGTAATAGGCATATTCCTTTGTTTGGTAACCATTTCTATTACCAGGAATAATATCCTGGTAATAGCCTATTACCTCAAATAAGGTAATAGCTATTACTAGGGTGCCCCCTGGTATTAAGCCTATTACTGAACGCTCAGGAATAGAAGGGTATTAATGTCTTTGAAAACATATTTCATTTCTATTCCTTAAATCAACCAAACACTGTAATATAATCCTAAAGTCTATTCCTTTCCGCGAACCAAACAATAGAATACAATTCCTATTATATTCCTTGCATATTCCATTCCTTATGGAATAACATTCCCTATTACCTCAAAATTATTCCGTGAACCAAACATGCTGTTAGACAGGTGATGACGTCACTACATGATATGTTTTAGAAGGGTTATAGAACCCATATAGACAGAAGAGACAAAAAGAATTTTAGTCATGATATGTATTAAAAGGTTAATTAGTCGGTTGGAAGGAACTTTACAGAGCAACCAAATGATATATGATTTGACTCTCACCTGAAGCAATTTTTATGAAGACATGATATAAAAACGGCTATGACATCATCCTGCTACAAGTTTTAAACAGGATGTTTTTTTTTTTGAACCCGATCGACAATTTTTGCGAAGGAAGAAGTAGGAGTCGAAGAAGCTGATTTTTTTTATACTCAAGCAAGAATCAGCAGATAAATTATTTGATCAATTGGCATATCAGATCAATAATTCAACAAAATTCAAGCCTGAGATTAATTCAAATTTGGAGGCTACACATTCCAAGAAAAGTTTTGTCAGATTAATGAAGAGTAACGGCAAGATTATTCAAATCTCTGACAGACGGTGAAATGACTTTTGTAGATCAAGTTGACACCAATTATTTGATCAACTACAATTCAAAATGGACGATCGAGATCAAAGTTGATCAACGGACAAATAGTTTTCATTAGCTATAAATTGTCCAAGCAGACTTGAAGACAAGTACAGAGAACCACGGCTAACAACAGAAATTTACAAAGAGAAAAGCAAAGCAATATTTTTAGCCAGTAAAGGGGGAAATAGATGTTCATTATAAAAATCAAGTATGAGAGAAGAAATCATTGTATTTCATTGTAAACACTTCTACTGAGTGTAGAAAAGGGGTAGAGTAACTAGAGAGAGTGAAAAACCCAGTTTGAGTGTAGTTTTATGCGTAGAACTCATTGTAAAAGCGGAGAGTAACAAGAGGAGCTTGTGAAAACCCTGTGAGAGCGTAGCTTGGCGTATTCTCGTGGTGTAGGATACAGCTTGGTGCGAAGTACTCGGGGAAGGCGGAGTACAAGAGGAGCTTGCGAAAACCTGTTGGAGTGTAGCTTTGTGCGAAGCACTGGAAGAAGTGTCGGTGGACAACTTATTCACTATTTTATCTGGGTGATGAGAGTTACCGGTATTTTCCTATGGTTATGCTTCGGGGACGAAGCAACTTTAAGGAGGGTAGATTGTGATACCCCGGTTATTGATATCTTGTTATAAATATATTATTCTAAATAAAATTTTATAAAATAGAATTATGTTAAATAAATATTTTTACTATACGGTCTGTAATTATATTATTTTATGTGACCCAAAATTATTTAAACTAGTCTACTACTACTCTTTTATTTATAAACTGTGTATATAGCTAATAATTATTTATTTATATATGTGTTACGTAGTATATATGTTAAGTACTAGTAGCCTAATATGTATATTAATATTATATTAAGCTTTTAAGTATTTTAGTTCCGTACAACTAGAATTATTATTTATAATACAAGTATTAGTTAAGTATTTAAGTAGTAGTCTAATTGTTCCCATTCTCATCAGTAGCTGATTCATTAAATCCTCCCTTCATCATAATCTTCGGCCGACACTCTCATCCTTTTCGAATTTGGCATCGCTTTGCGTTTTTTCCTCCTGTATCATCTATTCAAGAGTTTACGGATAAGCGACCGTAAGATTCGGTTCAAGGTTTTATTAATTTCAGGATCCAAGTAAGATTTATGTTCACTAAAATTCTTTTATCCCAAATCAAAAATCACTTTCTTATGTGTTTATGTGATTCATGATTTTAATCAATTTGTGATATTTAACGTGAAAAGTTATTTGATTATATTATGCGAATAGATATATGTTAGATGTTTTGAAAACCCTTTCATATGTGATATGGTGATTTTGTGGTGATTAAGAAGGATAAATTTTACACAACTTGATCATTGCCTGAGAAAATTCTGACTGGCGCAGCTGGAAAGAAAAATTCGTGAAAATTGCTTCCTAAACTTCTTTTTGCTTGAAATTTTTATGGAGAACCTAGACTTGTTATAATTGATGTTTTTAAAAAGTTTTGGTTAAAAATATGTTTCCTTTTTTCCAAAAAAAAAAAAAATCGTAAAGTGGAGGCAGTGTGTTGCCAGTTCAGTTTTTGTCTGGCGCAGTGTTAGGAAATATTTCGGGAAAATACTTGTACGCCTTGGATTGACTTGAAAATTTTTGTGTATAATCTAGAATCACTGTACCTATTATCTGGAAAATTTCATGGAAAATGTGTTACCGATGTTTCTTAGTAAATTTTGCAATTAAGGTCATACCTTCTGAAATTTTCTGTTAGTTCCTTATTTGAGGTGTTGAGAATTTGTTTGCTTGAGAAATATCAGTAATGTTGTCACTTTTATAAATATTGAGGATAAAGGAAATTGATTCTTAAGACTTGTGTAGTATCCTGTTGTGAAATTCTGGATACTTGGGTTATGCCCAGTTTGTTGTGGAGTGAGCGATTGACTATACCGACTCACTAGGGAGCTTTAAAACTCTCTGTTGTTTTGTGGAGTGAGCAGTAGAAACATATCCTGTTTCACTAGGAAATTTAGTCATGTTGTTTGAGGAGTGGTTAGCGGAGTCTACCACTAGGGTATTTACCCTGTGTCCCTGTTGAGTAGTAGTCAGTAGAAACGTATCCTGGCTACTAGGACTAGTTACTACCTATTGGGCTTGGAAACCCATTGGGTGTGCACACTTAAGGTATTAGTTCTGTTCCACTTAATGGGAATTTTGTGTAGTGTTCAGTTTAGTGAGTACTGTTCACTGGGGCTTATTGAATAAAACCCTGCCATCATTTGGTTGGTTTAAATGGGATTTTTTGAGTAGTGTTCAGTAAAGAGAATTATTGTTCACTATGGGCTTAAGTAATAAAGACCCTGCCCATTATTTGAGATTGAATGGGATTTTGTGTAGTGTTCAGTATGCTGATTACTGTTCACTAGGGCTTGATGAAACAAGGACTCTTGCCCATTGCATTGAGATTGGTGTTCCTCCATGTTGGAAAAAAATATATTACTTTTGAAAGGTTCCTAAAATATCCATTGTGAGAACTACAATTTGGTATTTAAAATTATGAGTACTGTTTGGGAAATTATGTTGTTGGAAATTATGTATTCATATTTGATTATGTTCTATATGATTATGCCTCTATTGATAATTAAAAAAGATAAAATTTTTAAAGGGGTATGCTAATGCCATTATCTTGCTCCTAATGGTGCTATGTGTATGTGCAAAAATGTTATAACGGGGTTGAATTTAGATCTTTACAAGCTTAAATGCTGATTTGTGTTTCTGTTTTCATTTTTAATTGTTTTGCAGGAATCTTGCATGAGGCATTGACATAGAATGACGACCACCTAAATATCATTTTATTAGTTTTAGACAGTTGAATTTTAGTTGTTAATGTACTAGTAATTAAATTTGAGTTGTTTTAGTTAATCAATTGTTTTTAGCCTTAGCGTTTGGGTATAAGAGGAATACCTGAACGTGCGGTAGCATCCCCTATTCCCTCGTTTTGTTTTAGCTTCCGCAATTTAAACAATGTTTATAATTAAATAAAAGGAAAAAAAATTAAAATTTTCTCAGATCTGTTTAGAAAATGGGGTGTTTAAGTAAGAATAGTGAATTTCCTCCTATGGAGTGAAATGAGAAGAGTGAAGTAGGGAGAATTAACACCATCTCCGAAAACCACCATTAAATCTCTCTCTTCTCTTCTCTCTCTCTCTCTCTCTCCTCTGCTCCTCCTCTTTCTCTCTTCTCCTCTCTCTCTCTCGGTACTTACGGCTCATACATTTCTCTTACTTACTGCTCATTACATTTCGTGCATCCTTATATCAACTGTGAACTCACTCGTTATGATTTATCGCATATCTTATTCAGTTCTGGGGTTTAATAGTTCTCATGTGTGCATGCAAGTGAAACTTTACATACATCATCCTTAATCTATATCAAGTTTTCTAACGTGTTGCATTTAGAATCTCTCTTTGAGCACCGCACAATCGAGCATAACACTTTACCGCTACATATTCGTTGTGCACACTCTAAGTTGTTTAACTTGTTTATGCTTTGTTACTTAGAGTTGAAGTTACCAAAGTGTTGTGTGCTTAAGAAAAGTTTGAAAAGTTTAGAGAAGTCTATTCACCCCCCCCCCCCTAGACTTCTCGCCACCCATTCGGACCAACACAAAACACATGCTAAATCACTTCTAAGCATAAAACACATCAAAAACTCATAGTTTCTACTCATTTCTACTCAAAACTAAGGCTTCACAGAGCCAAATTTAATGAGGAATCCATGGGGTTATACCTCTTGTAGCCTAATCTTCTTGTTGGATCTCTCCTTCCTCTTGCCCTAGCTTGAGCCTCCTTCACCACCTACACTTCCAAAACACACCTTCTACCGTTAGCCTAGAACCTCAAAGACTAAAGAAAACTAAGAAGAGAAAAGATGCTAGAATAAGGATGAACAAGCTACAAGGTTGTTGTTTCTCTCCTTGTTGTTGGCAGACAAAAATATGAGGAAGAGGCAAAGAATGAGACTAGGAAAATGAGATGAAATGAGGTGGTTTATATAGGGTTCAAAACCCTAGGATGATACACAATGATAGTTGAGGGCAAAAGGGGTAATTTCCCAAGCTAAAAGATGATTCTATAAGGGATTTTGGATGTCATGTGGTCCACCATGTAACATGAACCCATAGGCTAGAAATCTTATCTTTTATTACTTTGGGGTTGAAAATGAGTTTTCCCAAAAGCTATATGGACGAACACTTGTTCAAAACTCCTTTTTGAATTCTCCCGGTCTGACTCAGATAAAATTCTCGATTTAAATCTTGGTACACGAATTACCCGAAAACTTAGGGATTTTCGAATAGACTTTATATTCTTCGGTGTCGAATTAATTTTAAAAAATATGACAAAATTATTTTATTCAAACACCGATTGATTGCAAACATTTTTAATGGAGTGAAAAAGCTACTTTGTGATTTCTTAATAATGAATTATAAAATGAAATTTTGAGTTGTTAGTTGTTAACAAAGTGAGTGGGGGCAGCTGTAACACCCCCAATTTTAAGCAATAAACAAAGGTAATTAAAACCTAAAGATAGAGATAAAACTAAACATTAAACATTAAGGGGGTGTATTCAATCATGACTTTTGTAGAGTTTTAAAAAGACTTTTAAAATGATAGATTTTAATAAACTTTGATTGACTTTTATAGAGTCGTTAAAAACTTTTTAAAACTTTATAAGACTCTATAAAAGTCTATATAAAAAAACATTCATAGACTTTTATCAACTTTTTATTTAAAAAAGTCTACAAAAGTCATTGAAATTCTAAATTGAATATATCCTTACAAACTTTCAATGATTTTGATTCTTATCACTTATAATTTTATTACAAAACATTTATAATATATCATAAAATTCTTCTTATTATATAGTTCTTCACCACATCAACATTATTATTTGAATTAATACCAATCTGAGGTCCTCCGAGTATAGTGGTTTTGCCACATTTAGTCCTAAACTTTCAAATTGACCATCTGTGGTCCTTTGACTTTCAAATTTAACCATCTGTTGTCCAAGTTAACCACACATGGTCCTTCAACTATTAAATTTTAACCAACCATGATCCTTTTAAGAGGACCACGACTGGTTAAATTTCGAAACTTGAAGGACCAAAGGTGGTTGTCTTGGACCACGAATGGTTAAATTTGAAAGTCGAAGGACCAAAATGGTCAATTTTGAAAGTTTAGGACTTAAACGCGGCAAAACCACTATACTCGGAGGACTTAGATGTATTAAACTCATAATTATTTATCCCATAGTATGCTGATGGACTATATGCTAAATTATAAATGGGATGTATGCTTTCTATATTTAATAGACATAGAACATAATTATGGTTTTGATTAATAGGTCCGCTAATATATGAAAGAATAGTATGTAAATTGGTTGATCAGTTCATTGTAAGGTTCAAAATACAATTGCTTATGAATTTAGTCATGTGGAGTTTGATTACATACCAATGAATGTAACAGATTTAGTATAAATCAAAGTGACAAGGGTCTATATATTTGCGGAACTAATAGACGTGATTATACAACTAATTAAACTCTATTGTGGTTAACGATAAAAATGATCATTCTAACCTTGAGACTTAGTTAAATTTGAGATTGAATGGAGGTGTTGAGTTTTGCAAGATTTATTATTTCTCGAGATATAAATCGTTATTATGAGAAATACCCGTAATAGATTGGTGCTACATTCTCTAGGCAATGCATCTGATTGACTGAATCCTAACCCCTAGTTTAATGAGTATCCCGGTGAATCATATACAGCTGTGTTTTGGAGACGCTTTGATCTTGGAATTATAATGTTATCAAACTACAGATTCAAGATAATTCATAGTGGAATGTTAATCGTGCGTACGTATTCGTCGATGATTTAGTGGAATTCAGATTATAGTTAGTTGTGTGTATATTTGGTAATTCAATACATGGTGTTGGTACTATGTTAATATCATCGACCGCAGATTACCTATTGCCTTATGCTTTGTGGTTAACGTTACATGGATCATATTGATAGTACGAGTAACTTTGGTATTACTCACTAAGATATGGCAATAGTGGATGTGTTTAAATATAGTACTACTTTATTGTTTTCTGTCTCCCCATGCTTGATCTTCGTTGGTTACCTAGCTACTCTCAAAGCCTTATCGGTATACGGCCGCTCATATCATTAACCGTATCGCTATGTGCTTACAAGATCACTAGCACGTTAAAAAACCCGCACAAAGACCAGGCTGTGAGCGAGCATTTTTCAAGAAGATATGCTTTTGTGACGTAGGCCAGTGCGAGATTGTGTATCATGATAGAAATACTCGAATCGCATATATCGCTGATGATAGATCCTCCATCAGATTGACGTAGAACTAATAGCTGCTCTCTTCTCACTTTTTTCAATCCTCTGGTCCGTGCGACCACTAGGACATCGATATTATTCAATTCTCTATTCTCATATTTCGGAAGTTGTTGCCTAACAGTAACTCGTCACCTGGCTAAATTAGTGTCTTGTACGTTAGTCAAAGAAAATTTATGTAGTTTTTAGAATTATAGATTGTGGGATTATGTAGGTAAGTAAGTCTTAAATCTTATACTAGTAGTAATAATATTTGCTAACTTAGCACGACACAATTTATTGTAACAAACAGGACTGGTCTATCTCATATTGGGATTCTCACAATGTCTAAATGACTTGTAACGTAGCAGCTCAGCGATATTGGAACTCTTATAACCGAGGGTAAAGCAAATGGTTGTCTGAGAAGTTGGAACTCGCAGTATAAGAATGAGTAATTCTAATGCGCTAAGTGTTTGGATGTAAGTGATAAGGTGAACCACATCCAACTTAGGATGGCTCTATGGGTTTTATAATAGAAAACATAACCTTTTTTGCGATTTTGAAAATATATTTAGCGACATGAAGTGATTGTGGAGGCTACGGACATCCCCTAACCCAACTCAGTGGGTATAGACACAGTGCTACTGCGGAAGGCTATAGCACGTTGTATGTTATAGTAGATGATTTTCGAATTGTCGTAGTATGAACATAATGAGTGAGTGCTGCGGGATATCTCAGATAAACAAATGATATTCCCTATAAATGTATGCAACAAGTGAAGGTCTTCTATAAAGCCGAGATATTATTCGAATGGGCATCAAATTCTTTAAGAACTCTCTCTTCTAGATACTCCCAGATGAATGTGAACCCAACAACCTAAATATCGGATACTGAGCATTCAATAGAGAGAACAGATAGTGTGTGTATAGGGAGAGAGGTTCCTGTTTCAATAAGGATAATTAACATCAGTTCGCGCTAACAAAGACCTTAGGTGTATGCGTCAGTTCTGTATTCATTAGAAGGTCATCGTGCTGTTCCTTCTCCGGTCCAGAGGCAGGTATTTAGGGTTTTATGACACATTTGAATCTTACCCATATGGAGAATATGGATTTCAAAACATGATGAACTATAGTGATTTACCTAATCCGGTATGCGAGGGCTTTGAGCATGGATTAACAATTTCAGCTTTGATCTATAGTTTGTTTACGATATTTCCATAGCATATTACCAACTGATAATGATACATATTTGTAGTTCAATATAGTAGAGGTGTAAGAGTCGATGGAAAAATATTATGCCATTAATCATTAAATTCAACATGGCATCTGTGTATAGTTTATGTGTGTGGAATAGAATTAAGTTCAGAGATTCATTGTAAAGTATGAACCCTTTTTTTCTCCTTCACTCCTCATCCTGTCCCTGTGTTGTTGCGCGTCTGATGGGTTTTATGTTTGGAGACGATTGCTTTCTGTTTATTTTAGTTGTATTCTATGTTAATGATCTTTTGCCGCTGACTTTTCTTCCGTCTTTCTCTTTCCATGAGCTCTGTACTTAGTCGTGAGAGGGTTGCTGTTAAATTTGTAGTTTTTATTTAGTATGTTTTTTTTGTTTTTATTCTATGTGTGGTACGGTGTGAGAGAGGGTCCTTCGTATGACTATAATTTTTTTACCACCTAAACTTGATAATAACTCAGTTAAAGATGGTCACAAGTATGTTTTTGGTTTTCGTATATTTTCTTCCTGGTTCAATCCCTAAAACATCTGTCTGTAAGTGTTTTGACAGAGGCTAGAAAGATTATGATTATTCAGATCGATAGTATTATCAAAATTCTCTGTAACAGAGAGAATTGTGATTCATGTCATGATGTCTACTGGCACCCACATGCACAATAGGATAGGGGTATTAGGATATCATCCTTATAAATTTACCCATTGAACTCACTATTCTTCTTTGAAAAGCTACTTAATATATATACTTTCTTATATTCTCTGTACTGATTTCACTTTCTAAAACACATCCATGTTTTTATACTGTTCTTAGAACGCGCATGTCTTTTGTAATCGAATTAACAGCTCCTGTGATGACTGGTATGTGTTGAACTTAACATATTTACGTTGATCAACTGGAATTTAACTCGCTACGTAAAACCATGTTCTGTTTCAAAACGTAAATGAGTGTGTCGTTGTTAGTTGTGGATGGGTCCTTTCCTGTTTACGAGGATTTTCTAAAGATTGTGCCCATCAATTTCTTTGGAAGGACCCTCACTTTTCTCTTACATAGGTGATTCTTTCTATGAGTATCCCGAACACTCACATTGTCAACGAAATTCGAATCATTAACATAACGTGCTAGCCTCGTGCGGAAGTCACTGTCTCTAACGATCGGGAGGGTAGGGAGTCAGAGGGACCCCCAAATGACTCATTGTCATAATTTAGTTGTCCATTTGACACTTAAGTGCCAGCTTAGGTTGGGATAGTGTCACCATAATTTATAGATTTATCTTAGTACACATAGGTTTTAGACTATTTCATTCGTTCCAATTCTCAACAACATTTGCTTACTCGGTCGTTGCGATTGTTAGCGGCCGCTTCGTTATCTTTTGACATACGTAGTCAAATAGAGATTAAACCTGTTTGTTTG